>JAODAL010027705.1:0-54498 GCA_025379985.1 Phyllomedusa bahiana | reverse complement strand
CTATACCATGTGGTTTCATGGATGCAATTATATTTTCCCTTTCCTTATGTGTCCAGTCTTGTCTTTCCTTTTGTAAGTGTTATATGTTGCCTTACAATAGCCCACTGTTAGGGCTCTTTATGTTAACATGATGCCATGTAACCACATACTTTGGAACGTGATGATGCTTCTGTTATGGATATGCTATTTTTACTGATAATATTGACTGCCATTTCTTTATGTCTATTATCGCTATGGAAAAAAAAAAGGAAAACGGAAAGAAAAGAGAAAAAAAAATGGTAGACAAAATCACCTCTGTACTTGCATTGTATTTTATGTATGTGTATTACAAAAAGCTCTTAATACATATACAGTTATTCAAAAAAGAAGACAGAAGATGAAGAGGAGCTGAGCTGTGTGATATATAGTTTTATATGATAGAGCAGAGGAGCTGAGCCCTGTGATATATACGGGTATATGGTAGAGGAGCTGAGCTCTGTGATATATAGGATTATATGATAGAAGACAGAAGCTGAGCTCTGTGATATATAGGGTTATATGATGGAGGAGAGAAGCGGAGCTCTGTGATATATAGGGTTATATGATGGAGGAGAGAAGCTGAGCTCTGTGATATATAGAGTTATATGATAGAGGAGAGGAGCTCTGATATATAGGGTTATATGATAGAAAAGCTGAGCTCTGTAATATATAGGGTTATATGATAGAAGAGAGAAGCTGAGCTCTGTGATATATAGGGTTATATGATAGAGTAGCTTAGCTCTGTGATAGATAGGGTTATATGATGGAGGAGGAAGCTGAGCTCTGTGATATATTAGGGTTTTTATGGTTAGAGGAGAGAAGCTGAGCTCTGTGATATATAGGGTTATATGACAGAGGGAGAGGAGCTAAGCTCTGTGATATATAGGGTTATATGATAGAGGAGAGGAGCTGAGCCCTGTGATATATACGGGTATATGGTAGAGGAGCTGAGCTCTGTGATATATAGGATTTTATGATAGAAGACAGAAGCTGAGCTCTGTGATATATAGGGTTATATGATGGAGGAGAGAAGCGGAGCTCTGTGATATATAGGGTTATATGATGGAGGAGAGAAGCTGAGCTCTGTGATATATAGAGTTATATGATAGAGGAGAGGAGCTCTGATATATAGGGTTATATGATAGAAAAGCTGAGCTCTGTAATATATAGGGTTATATGATAGAAGAGAGAAGCTGAGCTCTGTGATATATAGGGTTATATGATAGAGGAGCTGAGCTCTGTGATAGATAGGGTTATATGATGGAGGAGAGAAGCTGAGCTCTGTGATATATAGGGTTATATGGTAGAGGAGAGAAGCTGAGCTCTGTGATATATAGGGTTATATGACAGAGGGAGAGGAGCTAAGCTCTGTGATATATAGGGTTATATGATAGAGGAGAGGAGCTGAGCTCTGTGATATATAGGGTTATATGATAGAGGAGAGGAGCTGAGCTCTGTGATATATAGGGTTATATGATAGAGGAGCTGAGCTCTGTGATATATAGGGTTATAAGATAGAGGAGCTGAGCTCTGTGATATATAGGGTTATATGATAGAGGAGAGAAGCTGAGCTATGTGATATATAGGGTTATATGATAGAGGAGAGAAGCTGAGCTCTGTGATATATAGGGTTATATGACAGAGGGAGAGGAGCTCAGCTCTGTGATATATAGTGTTATATGATAGAGGAGAGGAGCTGAGCTCTGTGATATATAGGGTTTTATGATAGAGGAGAGAAGCTGAGATGTGCTATATATAAGGTTATATGATAGAGGTGAAAAAACAAGCTTGATATATGAAAAATGAGTGCACCACTTACATTTTTGTAAATATTGGTTAATAGTTCTTCTATTCAGAAGTGATTACCTCTTGTTGGCGCTAGTACTGCATATAATGGGGTAGCAAACTTTCTGAAAGTATTGAGTAAAACATTTTTTGGGTTTAAACCACTAGAACTAATTATAAACATATAAAGGTAAAAAAAAAATGGAGCATCGCATTTCACCGGCGCTTATGGCCGGCTTCTGCAGTCTGTAACATAATTCGAACATTGGCGGGTATTTGTAGACGGCTGTATATTCTTTATTATACTGGCATAAACTGCAATAAAATGTAAAATCATATTTCTTTGATACACAGAAAGTTACCTAATATACATTTATAGTGACATTCAATATGCAATAGTGTAAACATGAACTTAGTTTGATACTTAAACACTCGGTTGAAATAAGAAGTTGTATATAGAATTCTAAATGACTTGGTGCATCTATCAGGATGGATTTTTCTATTGATTTTCTTGGCAGCTTGTGTTCAGGCTGGCGCACTCTAAGGGCCCGTTGACATGGCACAGGACAAATACCAGTCAGTTCGTCCTGTTTTCGTGCCGTGCACACTGCCGCGGGAGGATGGCTTTTCTCCACGACCCCTTCGTATTCACTTGCAGATATTCCATCCGAAAACCGGACGGAAGAATGAACATGTTTTATGTTTTTCGGTCTGAAAAACCGCCGGGCAGAAAACCCGTCCAGTGGGGACTGCTGCACGGGATTTCCATAAAGCCCCATGTAAAAGTTTGCGGCCGCAAACCGGTACCGTGGGGACATTGCCTAAGTGTCAGCATACCCAATAGATCGCTGGATGCACATATTAAGAACTAGATGTGTCAGAGTTGTTACAATTGCAAATATCTTCTAAAAAACAATAAGGAAGTATAAAATATTGATTATCAACTTGTTAAAAAATACTTTGTCATTATCCAGAATTAATTTATATAATCTATAAAATTAAATTTATGTATATAAATTTTAAATAAGTCTAAATGATAAAAATATATAAATTTTTCATAACCCTAAAAGTAGATAAATAATAAGAAAATTAAATTGTCGTATTATTTTAACACAAATTTAATAAAATCAATTAGATCATAATGTCCCATGTTTTATTTAAAGAAAAAAATGGTGGTGAATACCTTGCATATTGCCCACTGTTCTCGAATAGGAATATTCCTGATGGAAGGGGGGCTAAATAGCACGTTTCTTAATCTTAATTTCTTCCTTACATACGGTAATGTTATAAATATTAACTGTAAAAGGAATAATTGTAGGAGCAAATAAAATGGTGCCAATTTAAGAATTTATATTTTGTGTGTTTGTGTGTGTGTGTGTGTGTATATATATATATATATATATATATATATATATATATATATATATATATATATATATATAATGCAAAAAATATAAAAAGAACAGTTATCCAGAAACACAAAATTTAGTCAATAAACTCCTGCGCTTCATTTAACCCATAAGGTGACAGCATATGAAGTTTAAAGATCCAGAGCATTTCCCAAACCAGTAATTGCTAAAATCTATTGGTAGCAGTTTCAGGGATCTGTTCAATGGGTAGAATGTGATAACAGATAGGATCCTTATTGTGTTCTTCACTAATATGGCAGAATATATTATGCTTCATGAACCCTTTCTTGATGCTATGTCTATGTACATTCAGCTGTTTAGAAAGTTTACTAATAGTTCTGCTGATGTTTTTGTTTTTGCAGATATATTCTTTCAAATAAACTACAAACAAAGAAGAACAGTTAAGGTGAGTGTGAATTTGAAATTCCCCCTTTTCTATGACTGATTTAAAAGAATTATATTTACTATTTTGCCATAGGCAAACTTGAACTCTAAGGCTATGTTCACACGGCTTAACTGCGGGGCGTAATTTCGCCCCGCAATTACGCCGTATGGACGGGGGTGGGGCGGAAGCGGGGGAGTGAGCGGGGGGCTGGCACTTAGCCGGCCCATAGACAATCACTGCTAGCGGCGCCTATACGCCGCTAGAAAGTGACATGTCAATTATCTCCCCGCCCGGCGCCTTCGCCGGGCAGGGAGAGGAGACGTAATCCATAGTTCTCTGAGAACTGTGAATTACCGTAATCTAAAAAATCTATTTCATTATTGTTAATGGTCATAGTGAATTTACTGCCATATTTGTTTGAATTTAAATATGTAAGGAAAACCTTTTGTTTCTCTTTCAGTTCCCTTCCAAACAAATAGCAAATCATCTATATATCTTTTATAGTAATGGATATACTCAGAGTATAAATGAGTAGACCTAATAAGATTAACCTCAAAGAGGCCAATGAACAGGTAGACATACGATGGGGCTAACCTTGTACCCATCGCAGTGCCAGCCTGTTGATGGTAGTGGGCCCCCTCGTAGGTAAAATAGTTATTGTATATTATAAGTTTGAAACTTTCTATCAAGAACTTTTTTTTCATCTGTAACAGTAGTATCTTGGTTTAAAAAGAATTTAATTGCTTGTATACCCATTTGATGATCTACATTAGAGTATACAGATTGGACATCCATGGTCATGAAAAAATATTCACTTTTCCAAGGAAGTTCAACCAATTCTTTAATAACTGAATCAGAATCTTTAAGATAACTGTTCAGATGTATGACATAAGATTGAAGATTCAGATCAATATAGTTGGAAAGGTTTGATAGAAAACAGTTTACACCCGAAATGATTGGTCTACCTGGTGGGTTGACAGCATCTTTATTTAATTTTGGCAAATGATGAAAAAAAATTTAATTGTTGGATGATCTATTGTTAAGCAGACAGACCAGACTGGATAAAAATGAAATTTTAACTTTTATAGTTGGTGTATTTTCTTTCTCTATGGAATGGTCTAATATAGGTTTTTGTTTAGGGTTGTCCATTTTTGGATTTCAAAATATCGATTTAAAGTTAATTTTCTAACATTTTTGTATATCACTATAAACTGTAAAATGATCTATATTGTTTTTTTTGGCAAAAATGTAGTCCTTTCTCAGGTAGACTTGTTTCATATTTGTCTAAGACATGTTTTGATTGAAAATTTTTATAGTTTTAGTGGTTTCTATATCTTGCTTTTCTATTCTAGAACCTAAATGGCATGTAGAGAAATTGGATTTAATAGATCTTTTTTGTTTGTTTCCAAAGGATCTAGATTTTTTAGCTTTCCCACCTCTGCAACCTCTTCAGAATATTTTCTTTTTCGTTCTAATATTTCCAATCTGGGAACAACCTCCTCTGCAGTTTTGTAATCGTTTAGCGGTGGACGAGAGGCAGGGAAAAGAATCTCTAAAAAAGGTGTAGGATCTATTTTGTTTTCTATAGGTGTAGCAAATGGAATTTGTGCATTTGGTAAAGAAGAATTGGTGAATGAAATAGTCTGTAGTGGAGGTGTAATTTGAGTGGAAAATTGAGGTGCTAAAAAGAATGGTGTACTTGGTGTAGGTGAGGGGAGATAAATAGATTCTTCCAAACTATTGTGCAAGATGAATTCCTCCGATGGCGATCTATTGGAATTATCTACAGTAATAGTAGTAAGATCAACAAAAGGTTGTTTATTTTTAATTTGGGAAATCGTTTTTTCTAAATTGGAATCTACCTTAAGTATTTGAAGAGTACGTGTAGAACGCGCAAAGGGTAATTTTTGAGGTAAGTGGAACAAGAAAAAGTAGGTTCCTTTTAAGGACAATTTTTTATTATTCATTTTATAAGTATTTTTAAACTTTTATGAATTGTATAATTAGCGTTATGAAACATTCCGTTTTTATAAGCATAATGTCCTGGAGTTTTTGGACTATTATATTATTATTATTTTTAGATGTATTCTTAGATAAAGTGGTGGACTCTGTTAAAAATGGGTTGATGCTGTACAGGAGGGGGGTATTTTTTTTTTTTATGCAAAATAGGCTGAACTGGCTAGACGTCTTGTCTTTTTTCAGCCTTACAAACTATGTAACCTCCTTTTTATTTGTTGGTTTTATCACAGATAATTTTATACATTTTCCTATTAATAGCATCCAATTATTTATTTATTTTTTTGTAGATGAATGATGACTTTTTGTTGTATACCATAGAATTCAGAGTGTTCTTTAAAGGAATAAATTAGAGGTAGAAATTTTGAAATATTTTAATTATTTAATATATAGTCCGTTTTTGTACTAATAAACTCATAAGAGTGATAGAGCAAGTGTCACATTCATCTGTCCAACATTTCACAAACACTTAATCTTTATCAACATAAGATGATTTTTTTTAAAATAATTTTTAACCCTCTTTATAACACTTTTTCTTTGATATATATAGTGGGACAAAGTTAAGATCTATGCTCTGGTTCGATTCTAAAATAAGTTGTTGTTCTTGAGATCTAGCTGTTTAATAGAAATTCTTAGTATCTTCTTCTGAAAAAAAACAGTTTTTATTTCTTTAGCTGTGTCTATTTTTATGATCATTCCATAATGAGTACTGCTAACCAGTCTAGAAATTAATTATTCCCTAGAGGTATGTCTAATCAAAATAATCCATATTTGATTATACAAAATAAAGTGCTTCAGATGGTGCTGTACCAAGTCTCCTTCACCAATGAAATACATATATTGTAATATATATATTATGCTTTGTCAGGTACTGAAAGACAAAAAATATTTTTGTAAACGTTGTCTTATCTGATTTTATGGCACAACACTGAAGATATGGCACTTTGATACAATTTCAAGTAGTCAGTGTGCAGCTTGTACAACTCAATACACAGCTATTTCTAAACTGCTGGCAACACAAGTGAGTACACCCCAAGTTGTGCCCAAAGTGTCAATATTTTTTGTGGCCACCATTATTTTCAAGCAATGCCTTAACTTTCTTCGGCATGGAAGTCACTAGAGCTTCACAGGTTGCAGCCACTGGAATTCTCTTACCTCCTCCATGACGATGTCATGGAGCCGGTGGATGTTAGAAACCTTGCGCTCCTCCACCTTCAGTTTGAGGATGCCCCACAGCTGCTCAATAGGGTTTAGGTCTGGAGACATGCTTGCCCAGTCCAGCACCTTTACCCTCATTTTCTGTAGCAAGGCAGTCAAGATCTTGGAGGTGTTTTTGGGGTCGTTATCATGTTGAGATATTATTCTGCACCCCAGAAGGGAGGGGATGATGCTCTGATGCTTCAGTATGTAACAGTACATGTTGGAATTCTTGGTTCCCTTAATGAAATATAGCTCCTCACAGTCAGCAGCACTCATACAGCCCCAAACCATGACACTCCCACCACCATGCTTGACTGTAGACAAGACACACTTGCCTTTGTACTCCTCATCTGATTGTCACAGGCTTTCAGTGTTGGAACATTACGATGATGCAAATCCTATTATAGGTGTAACTTTTTTTAACAAAATAATTTTTTTTTTTATTGAGATATGAGCGGTTTCCTATTTGATTTTTTATTTGCTTTTTTACTTTTTTGTTTAGCCCTGATAGGGTACTATGCAATTGCTTGATCACTTTTATAAGACATAGAAATAGATGATTGCTACATATTAGACTGTTAGCCTATTAGACAATAATAGGCTTTTATACATGGCAGACACAGAGGCCATCACTTAGCCTCTGGATGCCATGGCAACCTAAATCTGCATTGCAGGGGTGACAGGACCTAATACTATGAATGCTCCTGACCAAGGCATCTTGGCGGTAACATGGCCTGACCACTACAGCAGAAGCCCAGCTGTATATTAAAGATGGTGTGGGCACAGCGTCTGAGCCTGCACCATCCCAGCGCCGTACAGTACATGTATGGTGCTGGGGAGACTTGCCAACTTTTCTGGGGTCCGGGAGAGTTGACAGGTGCTCCATCCGGTGCAGTAACACACGCTATCCCAATGGATCCATCCTAAATATACTTATTGACATTTTTTGTACTTTTATCTCTGCTAATGTATGGGAAGCAAGGCAGCAAAGCCATATTTAGGACACAAGTGTGCTGGGAATGGAGATTGGATTTTGTTGTTTAAAATTGTAATAATAAGTTGTGGCTGATGTGTCGCTCATGTTGTGTACAGGGTGGGATACGATCTTGTTTAAGGTGCATTCATAAATTCAGGCAATGATTTTTAATGAATTGAAAGGTTATATGCAATGGCGATTAGTTCAGCATAATTTTGCTCCTCAGCATGATTAATCCATTGAGTCCTGAAGATGAGGCCACATGAGATTGCCTTTAGATTTAGCGATGCCTTGATAATTAAAACAGATGATGTGTTTGAGTTTTGTGATTTATTGAGTTATAAATAATTTTGTGAAAACACAAGGGTTGTTTTTACAGCAACTGCAAATAAGTCCCATTGACTTTCATCAGATTCTTTTAGCCTTTGCTGACACAGCAGCTTTGCAATGCAAGCGATAAATGCTCAGAACAAGAATCAGATCTAGAGATGAATGATTATAGAAGATGCGAGGATTATAAAACGTTTGCTAAGAATACATTACATGGTCTACAGGAGTATTGTGGTGGCCAGTTCCAGTCATTCTGAATCTACAGACAGAAGACATGGGATATTAGACAGTACAGCTTCACCAATTAAGTGAAGGAAGACCGTAACAAACTTAGGGCGTCACATATGAACAGAGTTGCACCATTATTTTGGCGGGCCTTGAGACACTGTCATAGCCCTGATATATAGATGTATGATAGGTCGTACGCCAAAATGTAGCACAATCTGCACCAGACATGACAATTTTGAATGCGCCGAAGATGTAGGTGGAGGGGGTGTCATGCCAGTCAAACAATGTGCCAAAAATGCCCAAGTTTGGCGTGTAACGGTCGTATAAATTGCCGTACAGAAAGTGTCATGGCTGAGACTCCTTTTAGTGTAGAACGATACACATTTATAAAGTGCTGCGAGACACTTTCATACATACTGTTGGATCATACACTATTAAAAACTGAGGTAGAACTGGAAACTTAGCGCTAGGTTCATACATGTCCCCTAAAAGATTATATTTATTCACCAGTGCTTGGTATAAGGGTATGTTCACACAGCGTGTTGACTGTTGGGATACGTTTTTAAATGCATGTTGGGATCTGTTTTTCGGACCCTAAACGGACCCAAACACGCATCTAACAATGTGCAGTGTGATTTGCATTGCTTTCAATGTAAAACGCGCATCGCCGTTCAGATGAGTGATCGTTGATGCGTCTTTCGGATCCATTCAAAGAATAGACATGTCAATTCTTGATCCAAAAGATGCAGCAGACGCCCTATTTAAAACTATAGGGTGCGTTTCTGCTGCAGCAGTTTTGGATGCGATTTACGCAAAGCTTTTGAATTCGTTTTTCGGATCCAAAACGTATCCAAAAACGGATCCAACAAACTGTGTGAACATACCCTAATAGGTAAGAGAACAGAATCAGATCTCGACTACATTATACCTGGTGCTGTTCTCCCATGTATTTATTACATTTATAAAGTAAACCAATTGGTTTCATAGTAGTGACTGACGCCATATATCACTTACCTGTAAATAAGCAGGAGGTTTTTTTTTAAAATCACAGTTGATCATGGGCAAGACAAGTGCTGTGTGACCCCCTTATCCTCCCGATTTGTCAGTGTTTTATGTTTCTGTGATGGAGAGCTTTCCCCATTATTATGCATCGAGAAAGAAAGTCAACCAGTAGGCAGTGGCCTGGGGAAGGCTGCAGCTCATGAATTCTGAGGACTCCAGCATGCACGCGAAGCCTATCTGGAGAATGAAGTAAACCCACTGGGTTGTATCAGATTTTCACCCTCTTACCCCCTTACAACGACTTTGCTTCATAAAAATTTCAGGTCACAACTCTCAATGCACTCTCTGATGACAACAACAGCTAACATTATTGGGAGCGATACTGTAGAAGTATAGGAAAAATGGGTCATAGAGGCAGAAGGCCAGGAGAGGCAGAATTTGTTTGTCCAGGGTGACAGGCAAGAGGTCAGGTCAAGTAGCATATAGAGAATTATCAGGAAGTTAGAACGAAGAAGTAGCAGTCTAAATACCTTCACTGAACACGAAGGAACCTACCGTTCAGGCAAGAGTGTGGTCCAGAGTACCCTGTTATACTGTATATGTAAGGATGAGTACTGGCCTTTAAATGGATGAAAGTCAGTGCAAGGAGTGCTAAAGGGGCACAATGGGCAAGTAAAGGGGAATGTGAGAGCATCATTGAGGGATTTCCAAAACTAGAAATAACTAGAAAAAAACCTAGAAATTCCAAAAACTAAGTAAGTCACATGATGCTATAATCAAGGTGTATTCCGCTACTTCATGATGCCCTCAGATGGGACAGCATAAATCTGGTGAAAAAAGTTTGTTCAGTGTTCAGAAATACTGCACTGACTGTACAACCAAAACTATGTGAAATTAAATTTATTAGAAATTTCAGTCTTGATGAGGGTACCAATTACACAGCGGAAGCAGGAACCTATGAAAAATTCCAGAAAAAAACATACCTAGAGCAGGCTGCATTTTGAAAGACCCATGAACAACGAATAATATTGAAGAATACCACCACAAACAAAAATATATTGTATGAAGTACATTTCACTATTGCCTTTTAGTAAGCATCCGCCTGCTGTGTTTTGTTTGTTTTTTTTGCAAATGGAGAAAAAAAAAGCTAGAAAAGAATGTTGGAAAATTTGCAGTATGTGTCAGTGTTCATAAGATGCCTACAAGACCTTAAATGCGTGCTAGATCTCCTAGCTACCCCACAGACATGGACAGTCCCCTCAGCTGTGCATGCATATCTTTTCAGTCATGAGAAGGAAATAAGAATTTACAAAAATTCTTTGACTATGCTAAGAACAGCAACACAAAAAACATATGTCGTTTTATTGACTCCATGTGAAGGACATGTTTGGAAACCAGGAAGGTTTGATTGTGTTTTTAGAAGACGTGTATCCATCCAGTTCAACCTCAAAAAAATGTAAGCTTATATAGTAAGGCTTTAATTAAATCCTATCTGAGAATGTAGGTTTACATTGGGAAGTCACAAACATGTGATATATAGTCATTAAATGCAATACTATATGTCACCCCTAAGCTTCCACTACTTTACTATACAGTAGGTATACTGACATATATATGCCTACTGGATGCCAAATGGACACCCTATATCATGCTCTGAACAAATGGGGCCCATGGATATGTTTGAATGTTGAATACAGTGGTAAAATGTCAAGTAAGAATAGCCTTAAGTATTAAGAGTAGAAGGAACTCTCCTGCCATCTCCTCTTCTCCTCCTAATTAGACAGGAGTCTCTGTGTTTTGTCTGTCTTCTGTTTTTGTTTGAAGTGGTTGCATGGCAACTACTCAGGATCCTTGCATGCAGCTGTCACTTCCATCTCTATAGACTTCATCTGAATATGGCAGCCTAATTGCATATTATAGAAGCATTTGTCCTGTCTAGTCTTGATTTTTTTGAATTGTTATTTCTTGTAATCTATTGTCTAGTTCAGTTGTATGAGGCTGAAGCTTCTTGTCTCGGTTACGTTTGTTCAAGTTATGGAGTTGGTAGGTCTTTGAGAATTATAGATTTGGAGTTTGTCTAGTTCCTGTTGGGCCCTAACTGGGACTTGCTGGGACCTAAAGCCACTTTCTGTATTAGGGTCAGTTGTTGCTTAGGCACACATTTGAAGAAAAGGCTTTTGGGTTACCTTCAGGGATAGAAGTTCCATTTTTAGGGGCAGTCATAGGGTGAGTTTTGGAAGGATAGCATTAGGGACAGTTATCAATATTACTTTCCCTTTCCTGGAGTGTACCCATATTGAAATCTCCATAAAACCATGCACCTGTCTTCATTCACCTGCTGTCCGTTTTCCGATTCATCTAGCAGTGAGTCATTTGATTTGATATGATTTGTATTGCTATTTAATGTGACTTCTGGGGTACTTCCCTGTTTCGCTTGTTGCGGTTTGGAGTCTTCCAGCATCCTTGCATTAAGGTCCTCTTCACTCTCACATTTTTTATGGCATTTTTATGCATTAGACTTAATGTCTTGTTACATGCAGTTTTTAATACATATTTCTCAAAGTAATAGGCACAGATACATGAGTTCTTTGGTGTAGTGTTTTTCTTGGTATATTTTTCAACAAACCTGTGCTCCATCCCATGAGTTTAATGTGCAAAAATGTCACAGTAAAAACATCAGAAAAGGGGGCACCCCGGACAATAAAACGCGCCTCGGTTTTAGAGGAGAAAAATAGGAATCAAAATTTGAGGCAAAAAGTGTGGGCTGAAGTGCAGTTTTTATTGGTATCATTTTGCGGTAAATGCTACTTTTTGATCACTTATTCCAATTTTTTGGGAATATGAAATGATGTAAAAAACACAATTTTTGGCCTTTGGAGTGTTTCACTTCTATGATGTGCAGCGTACAGGGATAAATGATCTATTTCAATAGATTGGACATTTATGGACGTGGTGATACCAATTATGTGAACACTTTTTTTGTATTTTATTTGTAAAACATCAAAAGGGGGGTGTTTTAAACTTTTTAATATATTTTTTTTTTACCGTTTTTTTTTTTTTTACCTTAATCCCTCTAGGGTACATGAACATAATCCCTTGTTCTATATATTGTACTGCTGTATATAGGATTTTCACTCATTACCTATTACACCCTGTCTATGGCAGGGTGTCATAGATGTACATACATGGCAGCTGTGGAAGCCTGCATGTAGCTTAATGCTGCCATGAAAACCAATCACCTCCTCCCCCCTGCAATTATGTTACAGGGGGATTATAGAGGGAGGAACGGTGCTGCGCAGGTGGGCGAGATCGCCACGGTGTCTAAAGTATTAACAGCAGGGATGGAGCCGGTTCCATCCCTGCTGTTAGCAGCAGCTGCAGGCTGTAGTGAACATCCGCCGGCTGCTGCACTATCTTGGGAGTTGGAGACTGGAGTGCGGTGATGCTGCGTAAAGCTGATGGTGGGGTTTAACCCCTAAAAGCCCCGCCACCGGCTTCCTCCAGCCTTCTACCTCCGTTAGATGGTACATTCGGACTATAAGACGCACTCCCATTTTTTCCCAAAATTTTTTGGGGAAGAGTGCATCTTACAGTCCGAAAACTACAGTACATTTTTCTATGCAAATTGTCATAGGAGGAAAAACAGCTACTGACCAAAAAAATGCACCAGAAGTAAAAAGAAAACAAATATACAAAGAAGCAATGTCCGGAGTGCATTTTATATCTCTTCATTGACTTCAAGTTAACATCTGGCCACTGCAGGAAAAAACTCATGTAATGTGTAGAACCCAAACTCATAGTGAATTTTTGGATTCTGATTAGAGTATTACGTCTCATTTCTCTGCTATAACACAAGGCAGCGGCTACTATGTGGTACAATGATTCCCCCCATCTCCACTCCTAATTAAGGACAACATTAAGAGGCCAGCAAAAGAAGTGCATTGTTTTGCTCAGCACAGTTCGACCATCCAACGCAACATTAACCGCCCAGATCTCTTATCTCTTTAAAATGGGTTAAATGAGATATTTCGATTTGTAAATGAAAAATATTCCAATCATTTAAGTCCCTAAAATTGAAAAATTGCCATGTGCTACCACTGGTCCTGTGGGTGATTGCCCCGGTAGCTGTAATTAGAATAAAATACAAGGACGTATTCTCCCGTTCCCCTTGAGCTCCGGTGTGTAATGGCTTATAAATAGATATAATTAATCTCTACAGCACATAGATTACGCCATACCACCAGGGTTTCATAAAGCAGAGTGATATTAAACATTTGTGCTTCTAACATGCCAATTTTATAGTGACCCTGCAGAACATGTCATAACTGCGTGGACAAGCAATTTAGTTCATTCTCCCATATTGCACAGAGCTAGTTTGGAATGGATTTGTTTTCAATTACGCAGACCTCATGGTGTTTACTGTGTAAGTCATTACCAGCCATTTTAATGCTACAGTCATATTGTCAATTACATATGCATGATTGAATTTAGAGGGTAATAAATTAAACATAAGAGAGGGATTACACAACCGTCATCCTGGTACCTTTGTGACATGGTAAATATATTTTCTGCATAATCTGAGTTTAGACTAGAAAAATTTGTAACCTGAATGAAAAAAAGCCCCCTTTAAAAAAACCTGTCATTTTTGGAATTTTTTCAGTTTTGGATGGAAAATGTTTTTGCGTGTTTTTATTTTAAATAGGCCTCCATTAAAAATGCAAAAGCACAAAATATAAAAACGATCGGCTTCTACTGATGTTTTTTTTTTGCCTTCTCCTGAATCAAAATTATAGAATAATAGGCTAAACTAGATGGAATGGATGTTTTCCTTTTTCCAGCTTTGTATACTATTTAACAATATTATTACACTCCTAATTTGCTGAAATACACTCTAAATTATCCTAAAATGAACAGGCTCAGAATGCTTTGGAAGCATATTACTGTGACAAATACATAATATGCAACAAAGGCCTGGTTTACATATCAGCTGCATGTTTTATTGGGAATGACGGAAAAAATAGTGCAGGTTGCTCAACGGACACCACGGCAGAAACCCGACGGACCCATTGTAATTAGTAGGCCCATTGGGCGCCATGGGTGTCCTTTGCCAATCGGCTCCTAAAAGCCCACAGGTTTGTACCTGATGAAGGCCTATTTCGGCCGAAACGTCAGACTGTGGGAATTTCTATACTACATTTCTCCAAATTGCATCTAATGGAGAGCTGATTATATTCTGTATCTTGTAATTTAGAGCCACATGTATGAAAACTGTTTAGGTCTAAAACTCACTCTTTTGCCCATAGTAACCTATAGCCAAAAAAGGGAGTTTTAGACCTAAACAGGTTCATACATGTGGCCCTTAATCTAATTTGCTGTTACTACCAAAAGAGTGCCGTGGACTTGTTGTCTTTTGTGAAACTGATCCCATGGCTTTTGTTTTCACCTCTGCGCTGATGGTTCCAAATGGAACCTCCAATACAGATGTGAACCAAGCTTAAAGGGGTTTTCTCACCAAGCTGTTTCACAGGCAGCTTCAGACTCGCACTTCCTGGTCAGGCTTTGGCCGGGTCTACAGCTGTGATGGACATATCAGCTTTGCTATTTCTGGCTATTCCTGTTACTGCAGTAGATTTATGAATTGTGGTACACAAGGCTACAGAGCTCTAAGGGGGGAAAGTGTTTGTTATTTACTTAAGTAAACAAGAAACGTTGCAAGATAATACAAGATAATACTCTGTGTAACGATTTCTGGCCACACAGCCAGAAAACGTCCTGGAACAGGGGAACCGTGACAGTACCTCCCCCTTAAGCCCTCTCCTCCGGGCTAGCCGGGTACCCACAAAACGGCTTGGGGTAACCACCTCCTCCCTCGTAAACCCAGGAACTTCCGTCAGAGGAGGTGTCCAGAGAGTCCCGGAAAACTTCTTGGACCTGGGGAGAAGAAGCAAAAAACAGTAGGCAGGGGGGGGGGTTTGGGGGGAGTCAGAGGTGTCCCTGCAAACCAGAGGCTCTTCTTACAGATGTGAATCTTCCACTGGCACAGCAGAACAAACGGGCAGAGAAACGGGAGGGCAGGGCTGCTCCAGATGGGTGGGCTTGAGGCAGCGAGAGTAGCAATGCTTTCCCCATTGGACGACTTCACCCGTTCGCCAATCCAGGGATGGACTGTGAAGCTGGAACCATGGAAGCCCCGAGCAAGACTGGTAGCAGAAGAACTTGGCCGGACGTAGAAGGAGATGTCCTCTTGGTGGGAACCTCCAATTTGTAGAGACACAGGCTGGGTTCGGAACTGGACTGGCTCCTTCAGGATTCCCGTTAACGGATGAAAAACGTAGTGGTTTTTCAGACGGGAAAACAGCAGGCAGAACTTCTCCAGTAGGGACGGATGGATGAAGTTCTCGGAAGAGCCTGAGTCCAGAAGAGCAGGAACTTCGGAAGCATCACCAGATGAAAAATGTAGGGTGACTGGAGTGGTCAAACGGGGAGCAGGCACACCGTTATTCAGGGTAACTTCACCCACAACCCCGCAGCTGGGCGGACTGGGCAGTTCTTCAGGAAATGACAGGTACCACCGCAGTACAGGCACAGGTTTAAACTGCGTCGACGGGTGCGTTCCTCTGTGGTGAGATGAGTGCGGTTGACCTCCATAGGCTCATCTTGGAAAAACGCAGGTGTCAGACGAGGTGGGCTCGTGGTTTCAGGTACAGAGCGTGGAGGCTTGCGAGGCCGGGTGGACGCTGGCTGCTGGCGTAGCTCAAGCTACCTCTCAGCAAAACGGATGTCGATCCGGGTAGCCAAAGCGATGAGGTCGTCCAATGTGGTGGGTAGGCCCCGACCAGCCAACTCGTCCTTAATGCGGCCATCGAGGCCCCCCCAGATGGCAGCAACGAGGGCCTCATTGTTCCAGGCAAGCTCAGAGGCCAGGGTACGAAACTGGAGGGCATATAGACCCACAGTAGAATCGCCCTGACAGAACCGAAGTAGTGATGAAGCAGCAGATGTGTTGCGCCCAGGTAGCTCGAAGGTTCTCCTAAAGGCACTCAGGAATTCCTGGAGGTCCCCTGTCAGCGGATCCCCTCTCTCCCACAGGGGTGAGACCCAGGCCAAGGCTTCACCTGACAGCAGGCTAATGATGAAGGCCACCTTGGCACGGTCAGAAGAAAACTGGTGAGCTAGGACCTCAAAATGGATGGAGCACTGATTGAGGAAGCCACGACACGTATGAGGGTCTCCAGAATAACGGGCAGGCAGAGGCAAGTGCAGTGCATAGGACTGGACATGGCAGCAGGAGGCGGAGCCACAGCAGGTGGTGAGCAGGTGTAGAGGCCAGTGCAGACATGACTTCGTCCAGACGGGTGGTGATGGTCTGCAACTTACGGAAACAATTGCTCCAGGTGGACGCCATGACGGTTCACCACAGCTACCAGGTCAGGCAAGTCACTCCGGCGGGATCCATATTTGATGGTCAGTATCGTTACTGTAACGATTTCTGGCCACACAGCCAGAAAAACGTCCTGGAACAGGGGATCCGCAGGGCCCACCGCAGGCAGAGATAGTAATACCGCAGGGGGTAGCCGAAGTGCAGGTCTGGAAGGCTGGACACTGGTGGTTGATAAACGGATGCTCAGTGCAGGTGTAGCTGGTGAACGTATGCCCAGTCCAGGTAGGTAGCAGGTATAGGCCAGCAGGTGCAGATGTATAGCAGGTAGGCAGGCTGGTGCAGCGGCAGATGTCCAACAGGAACCAATAGACGTATGAACCTATGATAGAACAGCAGCAATGCAGCAGCCAAGGGGTCAAGCTCTTGTGCTGAAGACAACAACGAACTGACATAGAGTGAAGGTAGGAGGTTCCTTATGTAGCCAGAGGTTACAGGTCACTGGGCAGGGCCAAGGTACTCAGACTCCTTAAATGTGGTGCAGTGACACGCGCGTGCCCCTAGAGGGAGCACGTGTGCGCACAGGATGCCAGGAAGCTGGAGGAAGCACAGGTGGTGAGGCCTCAGGAGGGGAAGGAGCCAGGACAGGTGTGTGCAAAGAGCCAGGGACACCAGGGGATGTCGCAGCAGCGGCCGGGACACAGGAGACACGGGCACGCTGTCGGTCCATAGCAGGGGCCGCAGCGTGAACCGTGACACTCTGCAGGGAGTGACTCACCATGGTCAAACTACAGCTCGTGGAGCAATCAGATAAGAGAAAGAGTTGGTCAGTAACCAGAAAAACTTACTCTAAAAACCAGAAAAACGTACACTTTGGGCCACATGTATGAAATGGTTTAGGTCTAAAACTCACTCTTTTGCCCATGGTAACCTATGGGCAAAAAAGTGAGTTTTAGAGCAAAATAGGTTCATACATGTGGCCCAAAATCTTTATCTCTTGATGAAAGCCAATTCAAAACGGCAATATATTTGTTAATAGCCTTCATTTACCTTTCTCTACATTTTAAAAGCTAATCAATGTGGTGAGAAAACCCTTTAGGGGTAGGCATACATGGCTGTGATAAAGTATGTGCACCCATAATTTAAATTTGCTTGACAAGCAGCCACACAAACGTGCAGCTCAACACCAGAAAAACCTGTGTGGCAACAAGCATTGATCACAATGATAACAATGTTAATGACCACACAGTTTTATTGGTGTTAACCTGCAAATTCATGCAGTCAATTATAAAGTTAAATTTAGAAATTTAAAATCACGAACGCAGGGTGCATCCAAACCGTGGATTCCTACCCTTATCTTTTTACAAAATGTAATGTTAAACTGGATTGAACACTTAACAGTTATAGCACTTATATATGTGTGTGTGTATATGTGTATGTATATACACTCACCGGCCACTTTATTAGGTACACCTGTCCAACTGCTCGTTAACACTTAATTTCTAATCAGCCAATCACATGGCGGCAACTCAGTGCATTTAGGCATGGTCAAGACAATCTCCTGCAGTTCAAACCGAGCATCAGTATGGGGAAGATAGGTGATTTGAGTGCCTTTGAACGTGGCATGGTTGTTGGTGCCAGAAGGGCTGGTCTGAGTATTTCAGAAACTGCTGATCTCCTGGGATTTTCACGCACAACCATCTCTAGGGTTTACAGAGAATGGTCCGAAAAAGAAAAAACATCCAGTGAGCGGCAGTCCTGTGGGCGGAAATGCCTTGTTGATGCCAGAGGTCAAAGGAGAATGGGCAGACTGGTTCGAGCTGATAGAAAGGCAACAGTGACTCAAATAGCCACCCGTTACAACCAAGGTAGGCAGAAGAGCATCTCTGAACGCACAGTACGGCGAACTTTGAGGCAGATGGGCTACAGCAGCAGAAGACCACACCGGGTGCCACTCCTTTCAGCTAAGAACAGGAAACTGAGGCTCCAATTTGCCCAAGCTCATCGAAATTGGACAGTAGAAGATTGGAAAAACGTTGCCTGGTCTGATGAGTCTCGATTTCTGCTGCGACATTCGGATGGTAGGGTCAGAATTTGGCGTCAACAACATGAAAGCATGGATCCATCCTGCCTTGTATCAACGGTTCAGGCTGGTGGTGGTGGTGGTGTCATGGTGTGGGGAATATTTTCTTGGCACTCTTTGGGCCCCTTGGTACCAATTGAGCATCGTTGCAACACCTTGTGGAATCTATGCCACGAAGAATTGAGGCAGTTCTGAAGGCAAAAGGGGGTACAACCCGTTACTAGCATGGTGTACCTAATAAAGTGGCCAGTGAGTGTATATATATATATATATATATATACATACACCTATATTACTCGTGTGAAAAGTAATTCTAAAAATAAAATATGGTTATAGCAAAAGGTTTAGGTATCTAAGTATCTTTCCATCTGGTTACAGGTACATCACAATGTAGGATGGGTGCATGGAGCAGAAGAGCTGAGCTTGCTCTTGGAAAGTGTTGCTTGTTAATTACAGCAGCATCTAACTGGTTAAAAGCTGGGATCAGAATTTTCATGTTTTCATGGACAGCATAGCTTCGTCATTTAAGCTATTGGATGGGGTTGTTTTTTTTTTTAACTACCCAATTTTCTAGTTTGCACAGCAGCTGGATGTGATAAAAAAAAAAGGGATAATTGTACACTGTACTGCAAAATGTTAGTATTGTATAGTATACTGTGATACATGAATATTGCAGTATAGTGTACAAACAGTTGTGCCTCCTAGTGGTCAAGTACCCCAGGTGAATTAAAACATTTAGGAGAAAATAAAATGATAAAAGTTTAAAAATTGAAAATATTCCCTTCTCCCATTTATTGTATAAAAAAAACTATAAAAATAAACATTGATTTTACAGAAATACAGGCCAATCTTTTAAAATAAAACCTTACTTTTCCTGAATGGTGAAAGATCACCCAGTGTCAGATATGTTTTTGGTCACTCTGCCACCCAAAAAATTAAATAAAAAGTGATCCCAAAGTCAAATGTGCCCCAAAATGGACCAACCATACTTCAAACAAAAATCAATTAGATTGCACCAGAAAATTAATTATCCTGTTAAATTTCACAGTGGAGGAACCTAGGTAATCATCACTAGCAGTTGTAACCATGATATGAGGATACACATAAATTATATGGGTAAAACCCATCACGGTATAATGAACCGGGCCATGAATGTAGGTGATCCTAACCAAAAAATGCTTGAACTTATTTGGGGACAAGGAAAATCCTCACAAAAAACAACCATAATAAAGGGACTCATTGAGGCCCCAAGAGGTCATTGTCTGCAGTCTGTGGATCCACTCTGTCTCCTTTTTGAGAATATTAGTATTCCAGACCCCCCTCTAGGAGACCTACGGATTAGTTCAATCACAGTAAGTCTTAGAGGATTCGGGTCATTGTCATGAAACTCAAGTGTATGTCTAGCTAACGGTGTATCTCTCTTATAGTTACATAGTTTGTAAGGCCGAAAAAAGACAGAGATCCATCCAGTTCAGCCTATTATGCTTTAGGTCTCCCAAATGCTCTCCTATCCTTCTTCTGAGTTGTCTTTTAGGTAAATTACCCCTTCGGTCTTGAAATTGGAGAAATCTCTTTGATCAAACCTCTGACCCGTATGACAACTCACAAAAATTTTGGACTGATCAATAAATGGGCAGGCTACACAACAATCTCCACAACGATTTGTGCCCAGCGGTCGTCGATAAGCCAGATGCCTACTCTCTTTATAGGAGTATAGAGGCTGTGTACTAGTCAATCCCTCAAAAAATCTTCACCGTCTAAACGCAATTTATGAGTATTCTGGTAGTACATCCCCAAGGTCAGGGTCAGATTTAAGGATGTTCCAGCGTCTAGTGACACTCTCTCTAGCAGCTTCATGGCGTTGATCAAAATTGGCTAGTATTCTTGCTACTTGGTCACTTTTCCTACGATTTTCCCTACTTGAAGTCAGTAGTCTTGTTCTAACCTTTGTCATTCCATTACAAAAGGCTTCCTCTACTACTTTTTTAGGGTAAACACGACACTTAAGACATTCCCAGTAAAAATTTGCTAACCTTTATTGATATACATTAAAAACACTTCCTTGTATATATATCATGACCAGTTAGCACAACTGTGCCAGATAACAACACCTCTAATCATCTTAAATAATATATCTCAACCTCTTACTAAACTAGGTGAGGTGACAGGATATATACAACCTAAGAAAGAATTGTCATCACAGGTATAACAAATATCCTTTTATTATAAACTCAAGGGCTATATCATTGCCATCACATATAATGAATGATTTAACCAGGGTACATTCACGATTCTGAAGTCCTCCTAGTGCCTGTGGTCCTTCTTTTGAACGATATCTGGAGTGAACGTAGGGCTATAATTAGAGATGAGCGAGCAGTAAAAAGTTCTAGTTTGATTAGAACCTCAAACTTTAGCGTGTTCCGTTCAAGGTTCTATTCTGTTTTAGATCTTTAGCTTGAAAGAGATAATTCCTTCAAATTGAAGAAACTGTCCCTTTGGGATACCCCTTTTCAAGCAAGTGGGATGGTACTGTAGCTCTTTCATCGTAGTAAGCAGTTTGTAACTGACTTACGAAATGTCTTTGTATGTTGGTTACCTCTTTTAGAATGTATAATCAAGTAACGAGAGACTATTATCATCTATGACTGATGTAAATCTCATCCCTATATTGTTGACATTAAGGTTTGCCACAAATTGGTTAAAGGCCTCCATAGTGCCCCTCCATAGTATAAAAATATCATCTATACACCTACCCCACGTCAAGATGTTATTAGTGTGGGGTAGATTTTCTTCTGAGAACACGATGGTCTCCTCCCACTGGCCCAGAAATAGCTTCACGTATATGGTAGCACACATATCTCCCCATCGCAATACCTTTGAGCCATGAGTGGACCTTACCATCAAAGATGAAATGGTTATACGCATACGAGTGGCTCTGGAGAAGGATCCGCGGCTGCTGCCTGTTAACTAGCTAAGAATTAAAAAACGCTGATAAGTGTTGTGCCTCCCTATAGCACAACCATGAAAGGTGAGCAGTGTGTTTGCACTGTGTCTTTGTATCCTAATATTGGACATACTTCACTATAAGAGCGTTACCTCTCTATATTTTTTATTTTATTTCTTTACCTCATTGTGTTGTCACACCTATCTATTTCTTCTTCCTCCCTCCCTCCCAACTTTTGCTATAACTATATCAAATGTGCTGTCAGGAATTCTTTTTTTTCTGGTTAAGCACTATCCTCCACAATAACCACACAATAAACAACAAAAAAGAGGAGGCAAATTTAAATTACTGTGCTGCCAATGCCTCTACACACATTCTCTATACACTTGTCCTCTCCACACATAATCTCTGTCTTTGCAACCAACACATTCAGGATATGCCTTGACTGCCTTCACTTCACATTGTCCCTGTCCTTTATCTTTAAGAGTCACCGCCAATACTATTTCACCAGGTTTCACTTAGATCACTCGCCACACAATAAGTTTGTGGTATATTCACAATAAAGTCTCTTTCAACATCCTTCTTCGAGAAAGGTTTCTTTAACAGTATTCCACAAACTCAATTGTGTTCCCAACATACTTTCCTATCGTGAGGCGACAACATTTGCCGATACATTGTCCCCCTCCCAAAACCAACAATGTAGGGAGCTACTACAGCAGAATAGAGACCTGTTCACAGAAACCTCAGGCCTGACAAATGTGACTGAATATGAAATCCTCATGGATCCCCAGGCCGAGTGAGCCTTAGACCATAAAGGATCCTTGAAGCCCATCGGGAATTCCTTGCCAAAAAAAGGCTAGATCTAAGGAGTAATAGGTCCAAAAGTGGGTGCTCCAGCCCCATCGTGCTAGCACAAATGCCCAATGGGGAATGGAGATTTTGCAGTGACTACTGTTGGTTCAATGAGGTATTGAACGTTGATACTTATTCTATGCCCAGAGTAGATGAGCTGATTGAACGGTTGGGGCCCATCCGGTATATATCACCACCTTAGACCTCACAAAGCGATACTGGCAAATCCCCTTCCCAAAGAAGTTTCATAGTTTCATAGTTTGTAAGGCCGAAAAAAGACGAGACGTCCATCCAGTTCAGCCTGTTGTGCTAAGGTGTTGATCCAGAGGAAGCAAAAAACCCCAATGAGGTAGAAGCCAATTGTCCTCATTTTAGGGAAAAATTCCTTCCCGATACAATCTGGCAATCGGAAAAATCCCTGGATCAATGACCCCTCTCCAGAATCCTAGACACTATAACTTGTTATATTATTATGCTCCAGAAATGCATCCAAACCCTTTCTGAACTCTGTTAGTGAATTCACCATGACAAGTTCCTCTGGCAGAGAGTTCCACAGTCTCACTGCTCTTGTATTCCTAGTATGTCCGTATGCCTTTTGGATTGCAGAGAGCTCGTGCTACCTTGCAGGGAGCCATGGACCAAGTTGGTCGGCTTCACCATAAACACCAACAAGTGTGCATTGGGAATGGTGGAAGCCAGATACCTTGGGGACATAGTGGGAATAAGAGAAATTTAGCCTCAGATAAATGAAATAGTTGCCATTCAGAATTTGCCTCATCTGCTGACCAAGGAGCAGGTCAGGACCTTTCTGGGGATTGTAGGATACTACAGGCAATTTATCACCAGATTTGCAGAAATTGTAGTTCTTTTGACCGACCTGACAAAGGGGACAAAGTCTACTGTGATTAAATGGTCCACTGAAGCAGAAAAAGCCTTCCTAGAGCTCAAACAGGCCGTATGTAGGCAGCCTGTCTGGGCAACCCTCGCAAGCTTGTGGTCTGGGCAACCCTCGCAAACTTGTGGTCTGGGCAACCCTTGCAAGCTTGTGGTCTGGGCAACCCTTGCAAGCTTGTAGTTCTGGGTGCAGTCATATTCCAGATGGTAAATGTGGAGGTGCAGTCTATAGCGTATTTGAAAAGAAAACTGTTAAACAGCAGAGAAAAACTATGCAATAATAGAAAAGGAGTGTCTGGCCATCAAGTGGGCAATCAATGCTCCACAATACTATTTGTTGGGCAGGAGGTTCAGGCTGGTATCGGACCATGCCGCGCTGAAATGGATGTGGGAGAGAAAAGGGAGTAATGTCCAAGTCACCCGATGCTTCCTGTCCCTACAGGATTTCTAATTTGCAGTGGAACATAGGCCAGGAAAACTGCAGAGGAACGCAGATGCCCTACCCAGAATGCATTGTATGATGACAAAAGGTGCCCACAAACAGGGGTATGTAAGGAGGCTCAGGCAGTCATTGTGGACTACAGATATGTGTCACCGAGATATCTAGTCTCGGTGAAGTAAGAGCCAGCAGTTTTACAAGGGTAACCCTAGGTTATTGTCACCTTGGTAGTTTTAATATGGTTGATGGTATCAGTAATCCAGGCTGGTTCTTTACTGTAGCAGTCTATGTGCCAGGTTTGGTGACTGCTCACAATTATCCAGGCCAGGTTTATATGGCCTAATTTTAAGTCTAGTCAGTCAGGTGGACAAGGGGGGTGTGGTTCACTGTCAATAGTTGGTTGGAGCAATAAACAGAGCTGAGGAGAGAGGCTCTGTTTTTCCCAGGCTTGAGAGACGCATATCCTGGACTAAGTGAGTTACTGTTTGTGGTGTTTTGGAGTAGGCCAAGACCACTGTTAGAGAGGGATTTTCTGCATGTTTAGTGAGTGGCTAGACAGACTAGGATTTATGTAGCATTTTTGCATTACTATCACTTACATGGACTTTGTATCTTTCTGCTGCAGCTGAAGACAAATCATCTCTTTTGTTATCATTTTAACTCATGGCTAAATAAAGGCCAAACCTAGTAAACGGATGCCAAGGACTCTTTGTCAACTAGCTTTGCCGGTGGGCTGGTGAGCATCTGGTGGGCTTGCACACTGTTTTCTCCTACTTCTGACATCTTGAAAGCTAACGAGTTTCTTCCAGTTCTACCAGAATTAAGGTAGTGGCTTGCACTTCAACCACTAATTTATACCATGCCTAACAACTCCTATGCACCGCTGGGGGTGCAATTCCTATGGAGAAATCATTTATCTTTAATTCTGTCGATTCCAGCAACCCCAGATGCTGACTCCAAACTGAACTCCTGTTAACTGCAGAAATCCAACCAATGCGGATAGAGTGCACAACTTGCGGCAAGGCTAGAACGACTTTTATAGCAAAGTGCAGGGCAGCTGGCTGGAATGTGAGAGAGACAAAACATATTTGGTTAAAGGGAATATGTCATCAAAAATGAATTATTGTTTAACTCAAGTTTTTCTGTAAAACACATTTTTTAAGAATTTTTGGTTATTTCTTTTTAATTTTTCATATCACTTTCAATATTTTTTAATAATTCTTAAGTCCTGCAGTTTTACTTTGGCCACTAGGCCTTGTTTGCACTGCTTTAACAACAGTCAGAGAGCAGCAGCTTCATGCACATAGGAACCATAAGACTGTTTCTGTCCCATAGACTTCAATAGGACAGTTTTCTAGTCATGCTGTGTGACCTGGAAAGAAATCACTCTGCAGAGAGGAGGGGGCTGAGAGCTGTGACATCTCCTCTTGTGACTGGTGGATTCTGTGTTATCTATTCACACTGGTGTCTCCTTTCAATTTGACCCTGCTTGTGTTAATAATGAGCAGACTGCTGAAAATCTTCATCTATAAGGCAGGAAGTGTCAGACGATTATTAGTCTTAGTGGCCAAAGTGAAAACTGCAGGACTTAAGAATTATTTAAAAACATTGAAAGTGGTATAGAAAATTAAAATAAATATAACCAAAAATTCTTAAAAAATGTGTTTAACATAAAAACGGGAGTTAAACAATAAGTCATTTTTGATGACACTTTCCCTTTAAGGTGGCCTATACGGTTGTGCTCAAAATTTTAAATACCCCAGCAAAATTTTTGCTATTTTGGCCTTTTTTCAGAGAATATGAATGATAAAACACAAACTTTTTTTCCACTCATGGTTCGTGGTTGGTTGAAGCCAGTTATTTTTCAAAATTGTGTTTTCTTCTTTAATTATAATGAAACCCAAAACATCCAAAAGACCCTGATAAAAGTTATCCCCAGTTTTTAAATACATGTTTGCCCCCTCAAACTAAAAGGGACAGTTTTTTAATCTTTTTGGTGTTGTGGATGAGGTTTCCCCCTTTTTTTGGCAAAAAAACTCCAGTTCCCGTAAAATTCCTGGGCGTTTGCAGAACTGTGCGCTGTAGACCTCCCCCGAGTGGTCAATGATATTGAGTCAGGAGACTGAATGGCCACTCCAAACCCTTTACTTTGCTGTACCAATGACAGGCGACTTGGCTTGTGTTTTGGATCGTTGTCATGTTTTGAATGTCAAGGATGTCCCCTTTTGCGTTTGGGTGCGGGCCCAATTTGCCTCCGGGACTTGTTTTTAAGTGCTGCTTCATCTTTCCCTTTAACCCTTTACCAAGTTTCCTGTGCATTTGTAGTCACACATCCCCAAAAAATCAGGATTCACCTCTGTGTTTACAGTAGGAATGGTGTTCCTTTCTCAAGGTCTGTTGACACCCCTCCAAATGTAAGTTTTATGGTTGTGGGCCCAAAAAAATTTAAAGTTTTTAGGCTTGTCTCTTGCGTTGGGGTTTTTTGTAGGCGAGATACTTTGTGGCAGTTGACAGTAATGGTTTTTTGGCGATGCCATGCACCATTTTTTTTCAAATGCCTCCTTTTTGTGCATTTGAAACTTTCCCCACCCCTAGTTTTTAGAGATCCCGATTTTTAGCTGATGTTATTTGTGGGTTTTTCTTTGCATCCGAAAAATTTTCTGATCGAAATTTTTGTTGGTTCCCGACCATGGGGTTGGTTTTTTTTACGGCGACTGACTTTCCATTTATTAATCACAGGGGGGGAACCTTTCTGAATGACATTATCAATTCCTTGGGGTAAACTTTTTGTTTCCTTTTCCCGTTTTTATAAAGTTAAAAAAAACCCCTTTTCCCCTTGATCTTTTTGACAATTCTTTTTCTTTCCCCCCCGACTCAAACCCAAACCCGAAACGGTTTTGTGGCTGGGAGGAAAAAAAATGGCCCAAAAGGGCTGTTGGATCCCAGAAACTCACTCGCTTTTATGCACACACACTGATTACAAGCAAACAGGTCACAGGTGAGGATGTTACTGCACCTTTAGTAACCAAAACTATACTGAGCATATATATCTAACAGCTCTGCAGAAGAGCCCTGTATGTAATCTTTAAAAAAGGTTTTTTGTTAAAAAATTTTGAGGTTAGAGGAACAAATTAATTAATTTTCCTTTTTTGAATCCGAAACCAAAACCCTTTTTTTCCAAAAATGAAAAAAAACTAAAAAAATTTTTGTTTGGGTTTCCACCACCCCTTTTAAATGTCTTTAAAATCGCTTTATTTTTTAGGGACCCAAAAATCAGGGAAAATGGGAAAGGGGGGGGGAAAACAGAAATGTAGAACACATGATTTGCATAATACTGTAGGCTGCAAACAACATGAATGGTAAACCTTGCTTTAGAAGTCTGGACAGATCTTACAGTCTCTTGTGATGCTCAAAACATGCTGTGCTATACAAAGCAAGGTACACACCATCAATCTCTGCGCTCCAGAACCAGCATCCGATTTATTTTACCTCCGTATCCAGGTAAAGAGGCTGTCTAAACCTTTGAAAGCTCAGAATAATTTGTCAAGCTGGGCCCATAAAAGTGTCGCTTATGTGTGTTTCATGTCGTTTTTTTTTTTTTGTTTGTGTTTTTACTTTGTGGACAGTGGCTCAAACTTTTTTTTAAAAAAAAAAGTCTAAGAAAAAAAAATATTATTTTCAGAAACAACAAAAAATATTTATCCAATTTTTTAGCTCTAAGATTTTGATCAAAAAAGTCCAGCATTTCTTTCTTTTCAGGCTTAAAACCACTCTTGTCCACGGGCTGTGTCTGGTATTGCTGTTCATTGTCTTTCAGTTGACCTTTCTCATACAGGTGCAAAGTTTTGGGTTAAGTTCACATGGATTGGGTTTGCTGTGCCAAATCTGTAAACAATTTGTATGACAATCTGCGCCAAATTGTGATATTTTGCCACTAGAGATTTATACAAAGATTAGAAAAAAAATAAATCTCAATGGTTTTTATATTCTGAAGCCAATCTATACAGAAATACATTTAGTTACATAGTTTGTAAAAGGCGAAAAAAAAAGGACAGACGTCCATCAGCTTCTGCTCATTGTTGCTATAGTGTGATCCAGAAGACAGGCAAAAAACACCTAATGGACGGTAGAAGCCCAATTGTCCTCATGTTTAGGGAAAAAAAATTCCTTCCCGACTCCAATTCTGGACAACGGATTAAAATCCTGTTCAGGCACCACTCTCCAGAATAATGGTCCACTATAATTGTTCTATGTTATTATATCTAGAAATGTATCCAGACCTTCTCAGAAATCCTGGTCACTAATATTTGTTCCTATTATTATAACTTAGAAATGTATCCAGACCCTTCTCGAATCCTGGTTCAACTATTAAATTTGTTCTATTATTACATCTAGAAATGTATCCAAACCCTTTTTTGAACTCTGTTAGTGGAATTCACCATGGACAAAGTCCTTGGGCTGTGTGTGTCACAGTCTCACTGCTCTAACGTTAAAGAATCTTTCTATGTTTAATGTTAGAAACTTTCTTTCCTCTAGACGTAGAGAGGACACCCCTTGTTCTGGATACAGACCTGGGTATAATAAATCCTGGGAGAGATCTCTATATTGACTTTAATATATTTAAAAATTATTTATTATATCCCCCGAAGAAGTCTATTCTCTAAACTAAATAAACCTAACCTTGCTAATCTTTTGGGTAGTGCAGTTCCACCAGTACTTTTATTACAGCTAGTTCGCCGACCTCTTGTACATGTTCAAGCTCTACACTGTCTTTCCTGTGCACTGGTTGCCCAAAACTGTACACAATATTTCCATGTGTGGTCTAACCAGTGACTTGTATAATTGGGGAGATAATGTTCTCATCATGTGCATCTATGCCCCCTATAATGCACCCCATGATCCATTTGCCTTGGCTGCTGCTTGCCTGACAATGGCTGTACAGTTTAGTTTACTGTTCACCAGGATTCCAAGTCCTTCTCCATGTCACTTTTACCCAGAGTTTTTTCCATTTAAACATGTAAGCATGAATGGATTTTTCCTCCCCATGTGCATAAACCTTGCTTTTTGTGTGTTAAACCTCATCTGCCATTTCCCTGACCAGGCCTCCAACTTATCAGACTCCCTTTGTAATAACACATTATCCTCTATTGTTTTGATTACTTTACAGAACTTAGTATCATCTGCAAAGATTGATATTCTACATTGTTTACGGATTTTATGGTAGATTTCGACTTCCTCATTGAAGTGAACAGGGAAAAGTATAAATAAAATCTACACAATGGGGCATATTTACTAATACGGTCTAATAGAGTAAAGTTTGACAAAAAAAATCAAACAATTTGGCAGATTACTTTTTGCATTTGTTATGTAACGAAGTCTTTTTGTCATCAATGAGAATGGATGGGAGATTGTTGGGATTACCGAGAAGCTGGGCCTCTATGCTGATCACATGTTGATATACCTGGGTAATCCTAGATCTGTACTGGAGGTTCTGCTCTCCATGGTAGATGAGATTGGTAGTTTATTGGACAAATTGGACAAAATTCAATTTGTACCCGGTGAATGAAATGCCCCCATCAGAAATTACCCCTAGGTTTGCCTTTAAAGTGGTAACACACGTTACTTACTGTATTTAGGAGTAGTCATCCACAAGGATGTTCAACAGTTCACTGCCCTTAACATCTTCCTAGCGGTACTGAATATAAAGCTTAAAAATTGATTACGTAACTCTCCTCCTCTCGCTAGTGGGTAAAATTAACATTTTTAAAATGGTATTACTCCTGAAGCTCCTTTACCTGTACCAGGCAGCTCCCCATGCAATTCCTATGTCTCATTTCAAGACGCTGGACAAATTGATGACCTCTTTTTTTCTGAAGAATCAGACACCCAGGATAGGTAGGGATACGCTGAAGGCGCCTTATGGCAGGGTTGGCATTACCAGATTTATTTGGATACTATGTGGCAATACAGCTCTGGTTTGCTTTGTGGTGGATTAAAGCGGATCGTAATAATTAATCCGGTTGCGGTTCTGGAGGTAGCTCTGGCTTTGCGATACAAAGCCTTGGCTAACCTATCATATCGAACGGGTTGATACTTAATGCATCACTACACTTCTAATGAGGGTTATGGGGGCTTAGGAGGCCTTTGTGTCCTTGTACGAGGGGAGAGACACTCGGACTTCGTGGTCTTCATATACTCCTTTGTGAAGAAACTCTAAGCTTGTTGAGTTGGCTAATTTGCAAGACTATGAGTTTTGGCCGCAAAAAGGAATAAAATACTTTACTCGGCTCTACAGCAATGGCGCCTTTCGGACCTTTGCAGACTACTGACCGCAATATGACTTGCCTACAGAAGAGTTCTATCGGCATCTTCAGTACATGCGAGGCACAGTTTGAAGGGAGCAGGGATACAGTTTGAAATTGGTCCTGGCTAGGAGAGAAATTCTACGCAATACAGTCTTATTATATAAAGCAATTATGTCTGATTGACATTACCCCTAGGGAAATCCTTTGATAGGTGGAGGAGGGATAACCCATCTCTAAGGGAGTTGAGTTGGTTGCATAGGATTGACTTGACGCCGGCGAGATTAAGGCAAATGCGATGATTGGCTTCTGACATCTGTACTTAATGTGGCTCAGAAGATAAAAGGTTTCATCCTATGTTGGTATGGGAATGTCCAGTAATACAAAGTTTTTGGTTAGATGTCCATAGATTCCTAAATTCTAGACTCGATCTTCCAAATATCTGTGCATTGGGGCAATAGTTTATTGGGGATGGTTGAGAAACTAGTCCTGACTAGGTAGGAGCGAATGTTATATAGGACTTTGCTGTTGTATTCAAGGAAATCTATCATTCTGAATTGGAGGCTCTGTAAAAAGCCTACGCTTTCTCACTGGATATAGCTGGTGAATGCTTTTTTACAGAGTGTTTACCTTGTAGAAAGCAACTTAAGCATCTAGAGCAGGGGTGGGCAAAATTATAGCTCCCCTCAGTAAGTCAGGTGTGTAGATATAGCTCCCCTCAGTAAGTCAGGTGGGTAGATATAGGTCCCCTCAGTCAGGTGTGTAGATATAGGTCCCCTCAGTCAGGTGTGTAGATATAGGTCCCCTCAGTCAGGTGTCTAGATATAGGTCCCCTCAGTCAGGTGTCTAGATATAGGTCCCCTCAGTCAGGTGTCTAGATATAGGTCGCCCCATCAGTAAGGCAGGCATATATTTATGTCACCTAGGCAGTAATCGCCATTAAAACAATACTCATAATACTCACCTACCCCTTCCGGCCCAGCGGCGTTTCCCCTTCTTTCCTGACACTGGTGGCATGACGTCATCATGCTTCCAGCCCCCTTCATTACACCGCTGCCCAGTTCCAATACCAGGCATATTAATAGTAGCGCTGATTGCCTGCTGCGGCCTCTCAATGCTACCCGGCCGTGCTCAATGCTACCTGCGGGCCGTCAGCGCTACTATTACTATGGTCTAAAGCAGACCTGGGAACTGTAGGGGATGTACAATGCCCAGGTCTGATTTAGAGGAATCCCTGATCATTTCAAACACATTTGAGGTATTTGGCTCAGTATTCAAACTGTATGATATGCACAAAATAAGGGAAGGCTGGGTGCCAGGTGAATGCATGTGTGTGAACGTGTTAGTGGGTAGCCACATGGTCGGTATTACTTTATGTGCAGAGGCTGGGCATTGGATTTTCATAATGCTTTTTTGATTTTCAAGTCATTTATATATCTTGATGCTGATATCCTGGCGCAACAACAACAATCCATTCAGCAATATTGGACTCCTAATTCTCACTGTGGATTTCTTTGTGCCATTGTTGAATTATGTCCCTATGCTATCTCCTATAAGTGACGTTTTTTTCTCCGTCTGAACATACGCTTTTGGATGCGTGTTTGGGTCGGACTAGAAGGGCTCAAACATGCATCTAACAATGAGCAGTGTGATTTTTACACTGCTCGCAATGTAAAACACATATCAGCGTTCACACGAGTGATCACCAATGCGTCTTACTGAGTCTTTTGGATCCGTTCCAAGAATGTGCTTACCAATTCTTGGTCCAATAGTCACAGCCGGAGCCCTATAATAAACTATAGGGTGCGTTCCTGCTGAATCCAACCCCCTTCCAAACATGCAGCTGCGTGTTGGATACATGTTGGATTCGATCAACGCTACGTTTTTGGATCCAATATGGATCCAAAATCATATCCAAAGATGTGAACTTGCCCTAAGGGCGATTGGGTGGCTATGGCATTGTATGGCACTTTGATGTTTTATTTCATTCATTAGTTGATTGTAAAAGAACAAAAATAAACTGTAAAATATTGGCACATTTATCACAATGGCTCATGCTCAATACTAAATCTGTTGTATGTTCAGACATTTAAGTTTCTAACACTTATTAGTTGGATTAGTTTGTGCCAATAATTGTGGCAAAATGTGCCGCATGTTAATCCACACCCCTTTATGTGGTGCCAAGTCCTTTCATTGCAGCCATTTTCCTTTTTGTCTTACAAAACTGGCTAAAAACTTTCTAAAACACAAAATAAATGTGGCATAAAGCAAATACGCCGCAACTCTGCCAAAATCTCCATAGCAAATGTGCACCTAAGGGATGTGGAGTCGTGGAGTCTGAGTCGGTGGCTATTTTGCAGGAGTCTGAGTCGTCATAAAATGGACTGACTCAGACGAGCCCATAATTATATAATATTGCTCCAGTTAGTAGTTCGATGCAAAACGACAAGAGGAAAAATTGGCAAGTCGCGGTGTACTGCTCCCTATCTTCACGCATCATCACATGAAGAGTGTAAAGTGATGACATGGAGCAGGCAAAGCCACTGCCACAGGGGAAAAGATTTTGCTCCAGGGCAAAAACAGATTCTGCAATTCAAAAGAAGTAGAAGAGTTCAATCCCATTCATCAGACTGACTATGACTCAGGACAATTCCCCTTTATACCCTGACATGTGTTAGAGATGTTGCCGCTGTTGGTCACCGCTTGGCCCCAACCCAAGTTAGTTGTAGAGAGGGCGTTGTGTAAGAGCCTGGAAATAATGAGATCAGATGTGAGGTCATGTATGCAGGATCTGATGGAGTGTCCACAAGTGTTCAAAAGATCAAAATTTTGTTACCATTTTGGTTCTCAGTGTCTGTTCTACCTTAATAGCTTGTTTATTGCATAATAAGGGTTAAACAAGCATGATGTTACACATTTTACTACAGTTATAGTTATCACTTAAACATGCGCCGTGTATGAGGGAGTCGGAGTCGGAGGTTTGGGAAATTGAGGAGTCGGGGCTTTGGCTTGCTGACTCCACAGCCCTGGTGCACCTTTGTGTATATTAAATTTGTTAAAGAGAACCAGTCACATTGAACATGCAGCGTGGTACAGAGCAAGAAGAGCGGAGAAGATTAATATATATAGTTTTGTGGGAAAAGATTCAGTAGAACTTGTAATTTATTCATTCAAATTTCTGCTTATTGTGGGTTAAAGAGTCCAGTAGGCGGTGTTATCAGTGAAAATGGAGATCCAGCACCTTGCAATAAACTCCAAACTGCTTATTTACTTCATTACAAGATTAAAATTGAATTCCTGGAGCATACTGCTGAGGTGTTCAAGCAAAAGGGTTCTTAGTCAAAGTGGGTGATCAATGAATGATATTAATGAATAACATAACACCGCCTACTGGACTCCTTAATCCAGAATAAGCAAGGATTCTAGATCTTAATAAATAATTTACATTGTTTCATAGTTTGTAAGTAAACAAAAAGGACAAGTCGTCCATCTGTTCAGCCTTTGTGCTTTTTAGGTATTTGATCCGAGGAAGGCAAAAACCCCGATGAGGTAGAAGCAATTGTTCCTCATTTTAGGGGAAATATCCTTCCTGACTCCTAAAATCTGGCAATCAGATAAATCCCTGGATCAATGACCCACTCTCCTGAACCTAGTCACTATAACTTGTTATATTATTACGCTCAGAAAATGCATTCCACAAACCCTTTTTGTGAACCGTTATGAATTCACCATGACATGTCCTTGGCAGTAGGATTCCATAGTCACACTGCTCTACAGTAAAGAATCCCTCTGCTTTGTTTATGTAGAAACTTTAGTTCCTCAAGACGTAAAGATGCCCCCTTGTTCTAGAATACAGCCTGTGTATAAATAAATTCTTGGGGAGAGATCTCTATATTGAACCTTGATTGTATTTTAACATATTTATTATGTTTCCCCCCCGGAAATCGCCGTCTTTTTCTAAAACATAAATAAACCCTAATCTTGATAATTTTCTGTGTACTGTAGTCCACCCAGTCCCTTTTATTATTTTTGTTTGCACGATTTGTACAGCCTGTTCATGCTCTACATGTCTTTCCTGTGCACTGGTGCCCAAAACTGTACACAATATTCCATGTGTGATCTAACCAGTGACTTGTTAATGGGAGAATAATGTCCTCATCATGTGAATCTATGCCCCTTTTAAATGACCCCATGATCCCTATTTGCTTTGGCTGCTGCTACTGACACTGGCTGCTACAATTAAGTTTACGTCCACTAGGATTCCCATAGTCCATCTCCATGTCACTTTTACCCAGTGTTTTTCCATTTTACATGGTAATAATGTAATGGAATTTCTCGATTCCCCATGTGCATAACCTTGCATTTATCAGAGTTAAACCTCATCTGCCATTCCTTGCCCAGGCCTCCACTTATCCAGATCCCTTTGTAAGTAACATATTATCCTCTATTGTGTTGATTACTTTTACAGAGTTTAGTATCGTCGAAAAGATCGATATTCTACTGTGTATTTCCCTCTGTAAGATCATTATGAAAATGTTAAAGGAGGTTAGGGCACCCATACTGACCTTGTGGTACCCCACCAGTAACAGCGATCCAGTCTGAGTATGTACCGTTAAATTACTCCCCTTTGTTTTCTATCAGTGAGCCAGTTACTTACCCATTGCACACATTTTCTCCCCCAGTACCAAGCTTTTCTCTTTTATTGACCAACCTTTTATGTGGCACCGCATCAAAATGCTTTAGAAAAAATCTAGATATATGAATCCAGGGAATCACCACGATCCAGTCTAGCACTGACTTCCTCATAGAAGCTGATTGAGATTGTCTGACAGGACGATCCTTCATGAACCCGTGCTGGAACAGGCGTTATACATTAATTTTCAGTGAGATACTCGGATAGCATCTCTGAGAAAAACCTGCAAACATTTTACCTACAACAGAGGTTAAGCTTACTTGGCCTATAGTTTCCAGGATCCTATTTTGACCCCTTTTTGTATATTGGCACCAAATTTGCTATGCGCAATCCTTTGGGACCATACCCCGTTACTTAGACAGTTCCATGAATATTAAGTGAATAGGGGCCTATTCTATGACATCACTTAATCTACTTAGGGGGACACGTTGGGTGTATGCCATCTGGACTGGGGGGATTTGTCTATTTTAAGCTTCATAAGGTGGAGCTGCACTTCCTTACTGGTTAGCAAGAAACTTTTAAGTTGGAGTTTAACACATTTCCCTGTTCAACTGGAAGTCATCATCCTCGGTAAATACAGTGGGGAGGAAAAAAAGTGTTATACGTTTTTTGTTTTTTCTCGTCGCCCTCGTCTCTCCCTCAGTATTTTTCAAAGGGCCAACGATTTTCTGATTTATCTTTTTACTATTTATATAGTTTAAAAAATATTTGGGGTTAGTTTTACTTTCTATAGCAAATATGTCACTTTCGTCTCAAGCTTTGCTTCTTATCTTTATTTTACACACTTATTTTTTTCCCTATTAGTTCTTAGTGCCTCTTCACTGCCCTCCTGTTTTAGTAGGTGAAACGCTTTCTTTTTGTTTTTGTATTGCACTCTTTTACATCCCAGTTGATCCCAACCATTGGGGTTTTTTCCTGTTTCTAATTTTTTTATTTACCATAAGGTATGTACCTCTCACAGTGGTATAGCCTAGGATGTTTTTAAAAAATATTCCCATTTTTTATTAGTTTTGCATATTTAAACACATTGTCCAAGTCAATACGGTTTAGGGCTCCTAAGCAGAATAAAATTAGCCTTCCTAAAAAAATTCCAGTGTTTTTGTGGCTCTTGACAAACACAAATCTATGGAATGATAACGAGAAAAATTTATTATATTATGGTCACTATTTCCTAGGTGCACCTCAACCTGAACCTTTGTTACTCTGTCAGGTCTATTAGTAAATATTAGGTCTAGAAGGGCCTTTACTCTAGTCGGTTCCTGTACCATTTGGCAAAGGTTAATTATCATAGTTATTGACAAAAACCTGTTTCCTTTATGAGAGATACAGTTTCAGATTCCAATTGATGTCTGGATGTTAAAGTTGCCCATTAATAATAACCTCATTCTGATTAGCCGCCTCATCTATTTGCACTGAGGAGTAATTCTTCCATGGGTTCTGTTATATTTGGGGGCCTATAGCAGACCACTATTTAGTTTATATTGTTACCCCCATGTATTATTTACCCATAATGATTCCACATGTTCATTACCTGTAACTATATCTTCCCGCAGCAGTGTTGGCTCAGACAGGATATTTACATAGAGACAGACACTTCCCCTTTCGGTCTTTACGATCATTTCTAAAAGGACTGTAAACCCTGCAAGTTAACCGCCAGTCGTAGATCCGTCACCTTTGTCTCGTTATCCCCACTATGTCATAAATTTTTTTTTTTCTTCAGTATTAATACTTCTAGTTCATTAATTTTGTTGGTCAGAATCCTGGCATTGGTCAAGCATGCAATTTATAGATTTTTCAGTTTTTATTCCTTTCTCCCTGATCTTTTTATCTATTGCTACACCCCCTCCCTCCCCTCCACCTGTTTTTATTCCTAATTCAAGCTCTCATATCTTCACTATCTTGCATGCTATATGTGTAGTTTTTTACCCTCCCCACCAGTCCATAGTTTAAATATTCCTCCAAACTTTCCTGGCCATTTGGTCCCACAAAAGAATACAGCTGCAACCCTCCCCATTTAGTGCAGCCCGTTCCCTAGCTTAGAGTCTTGTAGGCCAAGACAGAAAGTCGCCCAGTTCTCCAAAAACCAAATCCTCACTTTCCTACAACCAATTTTTTGAGGCCACTTATTCACTTCTCTAATCTCCCGCTGCCTCATATAAAACTTTACATCAATCTGCTCAGCTCCTCCTGCTCTACACCATGCTGCCTGCATGTTCACTGTGACCGATTCCCTTTAAAATCTGGTCTGCCTATCTGCTGCTGTATTCCACTGTAGATTTGCATCTGGAAAATCCACAGCATGATCCGTGTGAATTCATTCTCATAGTATGATTGCAAATTAATTAATTTCCTGATTGAAAAACTCCACTTTTTTGGCAAATCATTTAGACAATCCTTTTTTTTTGGCATTATTGACCATTTATTAGAAGGGTCCCCCTACGCAAGGAATCACCCCCCCTAATGAGCCAGAGCAGAGGAGGGGAACTAAACCAGGATGACCTGATGCACACCAAAATTACATGTTTAACCTATTTTCATGCATGGTGGACATTAGTCACTACAGAGCAAAAAGGTGGCTGTTGGTCGGTAGCTTTCCTGGAAAAAGCCAGACCCACCGGAGTCCCAGAAGAACCGGATGTCCTCAAACAACAAGCCCTTTAAAGGGGTTGTCTCACTGCATTGATTCATCTCATCTCAGTCCTGTTTTCTTAGGTTTCATTTTGTTTCAGGGGTGGTGTGTTTACTGGCTTCTATAGGCTGCAGTTAGAAGCCAGGTCTGTACTATAGCAAACCAGTGCTGTCAGGAGCCTATAAGGAGAGATGGGAAAACAGGTCTGTAGCTATAGCAATCAGTGTGGCAGCCTTAGGAGAGAGATGGTAACAGGGTCTGTAGCTATAGCAATCCAGTGTGGCAGGCCTATCAGCAGTAGACGTGATACAGTTCTGTAGCGCTTATATGCGACCTGAGGAAGCTGATGCAGACCCATACAAGAGGGGATATCTAGGAATAAGTAGGACATTGTTAATGGACACATATTACAAAGTGACTTGTTTTTACATGATCTTTAACATCAAAAGCAGCGATCCTTGTAGTGAGACAACCCCTTGAAACTTGAGTCCAAAGAGGAGCAAGTCTGAAGCAATGTGAAGTTCAAAAGTTTTTTATTATGTATTATATCTTTTGGAAACCTATACTTTACCATATTTTATGCTATGCTGGCTACCACTGATAATACCGATAATCTGATCCATTTTTAAAGTATGCACAATATTGATTTGTTTAATACACGTCACAGCCCATTTTATGCTCACACGTTAATTCTAACCTCCGTCAACATGAATAAGATTGGTGATTCATCATATAACCTGCAGCTTGGCCAATTATACATATATTTATGGTGTTTAAACCGAAAATCTAGTAGATTAGCCCTTGTATCCATAGCTGGGAGCGCACACATTTTGGAGGCGGCATGCTTTAGACACTGATTGAAGCACAGAAACTGTAGACAGCATTTCACTTGCAGCAGGGACAGGAGAGAACAATATCTTCTCGCAGCTAATGTCTGTCAGAATGGATCTGCTCTGCTGAATTGCATGTAGACAAGTGTAAATGTCCAAGCTCGCAGCACAAACGCACTAAATCCCACCGACTGGCTGATGTTCTGTTGACAAACACATCTGAGCACTCTTTCTCGTCTCTGCGGTGGATCATCATTTTCCATGTGGATAGTAAATGTAGACAGAGTAATCTGCCTCAGAGCTCTTCTCCTAAATATAAACCATCTATCTGATTGTCTCTTCCTCTGAGCTCTGGTGCTCCTCTTCTCCTAGTAATGACTGTTAGGCCTCGTTCACACGGCTTAATACTGCCTGGATTGGCCCGTACTGCGCGCCGGATTTGCGCATTCAGTACGGCGACAATCCGCAACGGCAGACAATTACGGTAAATCCATGCTCTTACATAAGAGAACAGTGGAATCGAGTCCTCCTCCCGCTCGGCGAAATCGTCGGGGGGGAGAAAGGCATGCATTATTTAGGCGCGACGCGCCGTAACAATGCATTGTCTATGGGGCCGGGAGCGGCGCCCCCCCGCTCGCCCGCCCTCCCGCCCCGCATCCCGGCGGATTTGTGCGCCAATAGCCACAAATCCGCCGGAATAAGCCGTGTGAACGGGCCTTACAGTCAGTCTAACTAATAATAGTCTTATTTCTATAGCGCCAACATATTCCGCAGCACTTTACAATTTAGAGGGTATAAATACAGACAAAACCAAACATTACACAGTAAAAAGCTACTTACAGATGAGACACGAGGTGTGAGGGCCCTGCTCGCAAGAGCTTACAATCTATTAGGGTGTAGGGTGAGATGAAGGGTGAGAAGTGCTAAGTCTACAATAGTCCAGCCATGTTATATAACTATGGAGAGGTTAACATAAATAGTGGATGATCCTGCCCCCCAGACAGTACATCTATATACAGATAAGTATCTTTGAGTGCCCAAGGGCAAAGAGTGACAGAAGTGTGAGTGACAGAAAGTAGGGGGTTAGCAATTAGGGATCTTGGTAGGCCTGCCTAAGATAATGTATTTTTAAGGGTGTGCTTAAAACTATGAGGGTTATGAGTGTGCCTGATCGCCCGCGGTAACATGTTCCAGAGAACTAGTGCAGCACGTGAAAAATTTTGGGAGGGGCATGGGAGGTTCGATGATTGAGGCTGTAATATCAATCATCACAAGGGGAGAAGCGGGTAGGGTTTTGACAGAGATGGGGGAGGTGATCAGGGGGTAACTACCGGGGGCAGACGTAGAAACTGCCCGGGCCCGTGCGCTTGGGGGGGCCCCGCGCCCCGGGCAGCTGCTACTGGTTCCGCTACCCCTTTAATGCCGCCTGGGCCCGCGGCAGGAATTTAACAGTTCCTGCGGGGGTCAGAGCGCGGGGCCTGGCGCATCTACCTCTGAACCCCCGGGCTCCCCGGGGCCCAGGTTTCAGAGGCAGCGCGCCCGAGGGGAAAAAACGGGCCCGCTCGCTCCTCGCTTTTTCCCCCTGCCGCCCTCTGTGATCCCCCCGTGGGGCGGCCCCGGTACGTCGCATCCCACGGCCCGCGTGAGCGCAGGGCTGCAGAGGGGCTGACCCCCGGCCTCGGGGGAGCTGGACCGAGGTAAGTAAACTATTTTTTATTTTACCGCCCCTAAGCCTGCTGTAACCCCCCTAACCTGTTTTAAACCCCCTAAGCCGCCTGTACCCCCCCTAAGTCCCTGTATACCCCAAAATTTTTCCCTGTATACCTCCAAGCCTCCCTGTATACCCCCCACAACCCCAAACCCCCTGTTATACCCTCCTAAGCCTGCCTGTATACTCCCCTAAAGCCTTTCCCCCCAAACTACCCCCACCTCCTCCCCCCCTAATAGCCCCCCCAACCCTCCCACATAGTCCCCCCCCCCAAGCCTGCCTACATACCCCCCCCCTACGCCTGCCTCATAGCCCCCAACCCCTGCTACATAGTCCCCCCCCCGCCTGCCTAATAGCCCCCCCTAACCCCTGCCTATATATCTAATCTCCTCCCTGAATAGCCCTATACCCCCTTTTAGTTTCCTAAACCCACCTATAGGGCCCCATAGCCCCCTAACCCCTTTTTACCTGTAGGTCCCTATACCTACCAAAACCCGCCTCTATTGGGGACTCTATTGCCTACCTAAACCCTTGCCTTTTGGGGGCCCAATAAACCTTCTAAACCTCCCGCCTAAAAGGACCCAATAGCCAGGGGCAGGTATGGAAAAGTGAGGGTTCTAAAGATATTTGTGTCTAAATCTGCAGGGGCAAGTGGTCCCGGGAGAGCTCAAAAAAATTTTCGGACTGGGACCGGATGCAAACAAAAGGGGAAAAAAATTTTAACTGTCAGAGAAAACTTTACCCCTTTTTGGGCACAAATTAACTGCACTGTAAAAACATAGGGCGGGACACGATATCTACCCCTAATGGTCACTGTATGGTGGTTTAAAATACATCTACAGACCTTTTTGAAAAACTGAACTATCACTATTGGTCACGTATGGTGGTTATAACATTTCAGAGCCCTGTGTACACTATTTTTTACCATAAAATGGCGGTACTATTGGCTTTGTGTACGATCAGTAATAGTGTAGGATATTATTCAGTCACCATGGGTGGAATTTGTGGTAGTTTTTGTGGATAATAGGTCCTATGGTTAAGGGGTTATTTGGGAAGTTGGTTTTGGTATGTGGATTTTTTGGTACAGTAGATGGTGATATGTATGGTGAGGTATTTTTCCCCCTTTATTCTACATTATCTAAAGATGTCCTGGGAAAAGTTCGGGTCCGGGAGGTGGGTGAGGGGGGTGGCATCCGAAAGTTTGCTTAGGGGCCCTGGCTTCTCTAGTTACGCCCCTGGAGGTGATGTAGGGGTTGCAGCGTTGTGGAGAGCTTTATGGGTGTGAATATTATTTATGTTTATTCTGTACGGGTGGGCTGCAGTGACGACAAGGGTAGACCTCCAATATTGTGCAAAATGGTATATATACAACGGTATGCTCCGTAATAAAAAAAATTTAAAATTTTTATTCAAAACTTACATAAAAATTTGAAAAGTCCATGTAAAACAGATTCCACACTTCACTTCTAATTTGTATTATCATTTATCATTCACCTGGTATTTCATTGAAATCCCTTTACTTTGCGTGTCCATGGGAGATTCCGTCCGGGGGGGACTTTTTTGCATCCCCTCGGGTGTGTGACCTTCCCCAAACCTCCACCTCCAAACAGCGCTATCCGCGACTTTTTAGAGCTACCCGGGCCCTTTGGGGGTTTACAAAACTGATTAAAAATACTTTTCTTTTTGATTTTTTTTTTGCTTCAAAGATTATTTTCAGCCACTTCCCGACTGGCTTTTAAAATTTTGGGGGGGTATTAAGGCACTTAAAAGGGTAAATGAAAAACAAATTGAAATTTATGGGATTTTTTCAGCCCTATTTTTATGAGAAAAAATGTAAAGGGATTTTTATTGGAAGGTACCGTTTATTATACCATTGCACCCCAAAAAGCCTTTGAAACTGGGGCCACATAAAAACTGTTTATTTAAAAACCTTGCCCCCATGAGTTTTAATAAACAGGCCAAAAGGGTTTGTCAGAACATTATTAGGCCTATTGGCGAAAGTGAAATCTGCAGGACTACAGCAGTTTAACATAAAAATATGAGTTAACTCCTTAACGACTGCCCGCCGTCTTTTGACGGTGGGCATTTAAGGTCGTTCGGCTGCAGCGACGTCTTTTGGCGTCGCTGCAGACATCGGAGGAAACCTCCGCTCCCCGGTGCTTTAACACTTTGATTGCCGCAGTTCGTCACCACAGCTCAATCAAAGGGTTTCCCAGCTCTGTCGGGTGATCGGGACACCCGGTGACCCGACAGAGCCCGGGAACCAGCTGTACAGTCAACCCTGGGGATATAGAGTAGCCCCAGGACTGTCTGTGTAACAAGCCAGTGATCAGGGCAGACTGTGAGCTGCCCTGATCACTGCCTGTGTCAGACTGACACGGATTATAATGTATTAGAATATATGAATATGCTAATACATTACGAAGTGTAAAAAAAAAAATGGAAAACAGTTTTCTCTTCATGGGCTTTAAAAAAAAAAAAAAAAAAAAGTAAATATAAAGAAGTGTAAAATAAATAAATAAAAATTTCATAAATAATTGTGCATACGTTACACATATTAGGTATCCACAAGTTAAGTGTGAAATATGAATGGTGTAAAAAACAAAGAGAAACAAAATGAAAACAAATAAACAAAAATTCTGCAATTATTTACAAGTAAATTTATACTATTCCCCCATAAAGTACAACTTGTCTCAAATAAAACAAGGCCTCACACAACTGCGTCATTGAAAAAATAAAGTTACAACTGCTGAAACACAAGGAGGCAAAAACTAAAAAAATGTTCTGGTCATTAACTACTTTTCAGGCGTGCGGCTTAAGGGGTTAAACAATCATTTTATGATGACACATTCCCTTTAAGTTTCACAGGATTAATTAGGTCATCCTATGTTGCTGTTTTTGTGTTTCACAGTCTCTTCAGGCTCACACTTTCTGTGCAGGTTGTGGACAGGTCTACAGCAGTGTGTGACATTTCAGCTCTGCTAGCTCCTATTCCTAGCTGTGTTTGTTAGAGGGAAATTGGTGACTAAGGGGTTGTGAAAAAACAATAACATTGTCCAAGGAGGATGTCTGACTATAAATCTGAGGTAGCACAATTATATTTTCCATTTGAGGAAGATTCCAGTGAGAGAGAAAAGCTTACATGCTACCAAGCTGCTGAGTGACTGTTATCTTTGATGTAATTACTCAAAATGTGCTCTGCAGACCTGATGATACAAGGCTGCCTTCAGGTCAGTAACTCTAATGGTTATAGTTTATTTCAGTAGAAAGCTAGGATCAGAGACTGAGAATATAAGGCCTGCTAAGACACATCACCATCTGGCCACTGCTAGAACTAGAGAAGCTTTTGTAAAGAAGCAAGAGATAAGAACTGTTCTAACTCTGAAATGAAGCAAAACTGGAACGTATTTGGCAATAATCTTTATTTACCTTTGCCTATATGTTTAAAGCTAATCAACGTGGTGAAAATACCCCTTTACGCAAAGTCCAGTTGTTGATTTATGTTACCATATCTGCAATAATTTGCAAGGTAACAAAATGCGCTGATTTAAATAAATGCATTTGACATTCAAGAGTGCAGTAACATTTTAATATATGTTAATAATGTTTACTTATGAAGTGTAAAAGAAAACTTCATGTTGCCTTGACTGGGAACCATTTATTTTCTACTGTTGATGGATCTTTTCTAGCTATGTGTCTCTGCTTTGCATATTGCATGCATAATATTGTACTGCTGTGATTAAACTTATGGCTTATTCTTTTGATACTCTGATTATTTCATTGCACACTCTTATGTCTGGTTGAATAATTGTCATATCTATTTCCTTAGCATTTTAACCCCTTGAGATCTAAGCCTGTTTTGGACTTAAGTTCTAAGCCCTATTATTCAAATCTGACTTGTGTCACTTTACCAGGGAATAACTTTTTAATGCTTTTACCTATCCATGTGATTTTGAGATTGTATTCTCGTGACACATTGTGCTTTAACCCTTCCTGACACTGGACGTACCTGTACATCCTATTGGGAAGTGACTTTCCACAAATGGATGTAAAGATACATCCTGGACATTGTGCGAGCTCTCAAGTGGGGCCCGCACAATCGCAACATGGGACCAGCTGTATATTACAGCTGGCCCCATGCTGTGTCACCTACGGCCAGAGGGACTCCCAGTTAACCCCTTAGTTGCCGCAATCAATTGCGATCGTGGCAGCTAAGGATAAGACAGGGGGACGGATCTCCCTCTGTCACCATCGGCACTGCCGTAATATAATTGGTGCTGCCGATGGCTTCCCTTAGCAGTCCGGAAGTCTACACAAAGGCTTCATGGCTGCCTGTGATGTCACTATGCCCGGCTGTGCCCTATAGTGATTTACAGTTTCTATGGAGAGCAGTACACAGTAGTACAGCACTATAACAGTGATATAAAGATCACTGACACAAGTCCCCTTGTACAAGTCAAACAAACATAGAAAAGTACAAAGAAAGTGGAAAGAAAGCAAAACACAAAAAATAAAATCGCCCCCAAAAAATAAAGTATGCATATTTGGTATCGCCACGTGTGTAACGACCTACCCTATACATCTGTCATGTTACTGAACCTGCACAGTGGGGAAAAAAAAAAGTCACAGAATTGTGATTTCCATTAATCCGGCTTTTCCTCTGTAAGAGGCGCATTCTAGCTCTTTCACTATTCGTTATCTTCTATGCTTTCCAAAATGCACTATTTAAATTCACTGACTCCATGTCCCAGTTCAAGAAAGTGTCTGGCTACAGATGTCTCAAAATACTCTTTTATTTTTACTTGGGATCATACCCTCTTCTTTATTATATTCCTTGCTCTTACAAAGTCTAATCTAAGATCTAAATACATTTTTTACTTGTCTCGTCGTCTGTCCTACATAAACCTTGCACGGGCATTTTAACATGTAGACCACATGCTAGGTATTACATGTAAATGGATAGAATAACCCTCAGTAGGGTGCATAATGCATGGTCCTTTAATGATGCTGGAACAAATTTTTATTGACACATGTCAAAATAACATACAAGTAGTAGATATAAGCCAGGTACAAATCCAGTGTCTTTTTCACTCTTATATATTGTCCATCTCTGTAAGACAAAAGGTAACAGATCATAAAACAACCCCTCCCTCCCCCCCCAAAATACACCTACAGTCATAGAATAAGACCCAATCAACTGAATATCATATAGTCATCTATAACGGATCTCCGTCGGCCCAGACAAAATATTCGCTATCTGCCCTTGTACTGTACCGTATATCGCCTCAACCATATTCCAGTCATCTAATTCTATTTATGTCACTTTAAGACGACCTAAATCGCCTGCCAGCTCTCTAATATTGTACCATGTGGTGTCTTTAAAAGGTAACATATGCTCTTGTATCTCTTGCGGTGTCAGAAAAGCTTCAATTAAAACCCTCCATTTTCGAAAAAAACTCTTAGCCTGTTGCTCTTTGTTTTTTTTCGGCTTCTCGTCTCTCTAATGAAAGAAAGCGCTTGATTTGTAATAGGACCATTTCAATGGAGAGGACTTCTCGTTGAAGCCATCGGAACAATTTTGACATGCAGAACAAGCATATGTCCCTTTCTTTTGTGTCCTCAAAGTTTGTTTAGATTTAAACATTTTTAAATCCGAACGTACGACAACATTACCTATTTTCCCTTGTTTAGAAATAAACCTAGCTTTCTCATTAAAAAGATATAAGCCAGAAGTAGGAGCATTTTGTATAATTTTCCATCATTTTAAAATGAAATTCTTAATTATTCCAGAACGATCATCAAAAGTAGAGAAAAAAAAATCTATCCTATTTTTATCATTAGATTTATTCTGACTGTTGTTCCTAATGACGTCACGGGGGACACATCCAACTTCATTGCCCATTTCCCCTTAATCTCCTAAGGGATCCCCCCATAAAAATATCGGGAACATTTTCTTTTAAATTTTTTGTGAATTCCTTTTGATGTAGTATTATGCAGGCCCTGATGAATTGACCCTTTGGTGACATTGGGGACAGGGAAAGCTATATGGCATTTAAATTTTTACATTTTATTCACTAAAGTGTGCTTCATTTTCCACAACTCTTTAAAGGTATGTTTACACGGGGTAATTTCGGTGTGCATTTTGGTGTGCCCTCTAATACGAGGGGGGAGCGCCCCAAAAATTATGGAAAATCAAAATTCTCATAGAGAACATGGTTTCCCCCTCCCCTTGCTCGTACAATCCGTGTATTGTACGCGCGGGGAGATAAGTGACGTCATTTATTCTCGGCGAACATGCTTTGCGAGCAATGAATGTCAATGGGGTCGGCGGGCTGCTGCCCCCCCCCCCACAGCATATAAGTGCGAGCTCCCGTAAGCCGATGTATTACACGCTGCAGTTTTTGGTAAACATACCCAATATTTTCACATCCAAATAGTTGATAGTTTGTTCACCCTTGGGGAATTGAAACTCTAACAGGGGTGGATTGATTTTATACCTTTTAAAACTTGAAGTATCAGGGGTACTGTTCAGGGGACGAAAATACGCCCCACGTACCTCACCAAAATTTAATACAGTGGCTTATTGGCTGTAAAAATATACTGGACCAAAAAATTTCCCAAAACCAATATTTGATAACTCGAGCGACGGGGCCCCCTTGAGGCCCTGCAACTGAAATAATAATGGGTCCCAAACTGAAATAGATTGCTAGTTTTTCCCGAAGAGGTATTTTCTACCGAACAAACCCATTTGAGATGCGAACGAACCACTAATCGCAAGTTACAACTTATGTGTAGTTATACTAAGGATGCGTTACATGCTACCTATGGATGAACTGTAATTATAAGTTCTCGGAGTATTAAAAAGTATTTTGTATTTGGAAGCTTGAAGCAACATTTTTTGGCAATTCAAAATGTTTTTTGATGGAGGTATCTGAGGGGGATATGGCCCCTGTTTTTGATCACAAAGCTTGTGGTGTATATGTGTGTGTTGTATTAAAAATTTTTTTGCTATGACAGTGTTTTTTAAAAAAATTTTTTTTGCAACGGGTCACCCCCTCCCATTTGCTACAGGGAAGCCAATTTGCTATGGTGTATGGTGCCTATGGTGTATTTGTATAGTGACACTTTTCTGTCCAATAACTCACACTTATTGCAGCTGCCAGAAAGCGCAGACAATTCTGCTCGTCTGTCTATGCAGACAGTGGAGGAAGGATCCATGTGCTTTCAATATGGCTAGCAGTAGGGAACCCTTCCAAATAAGCAATAGCTGGGAATGTTATAAAGATAATAAAATACATTATTTTCTACCACAGACATTTGAGACACCTGTAAACGTTCGGAGGGGGAACCATGGACCCCCGAGGCGAGGGGTAAGCCCTCCAGGGGGGATTGAGTGGGCCCCCGTTTTCACCAGAGCCCGCTGAAAAGGGGGTGGTCTTGTGCGGCGGGTGTCCCAGGCACCCCACTGGGGGGCTTCCCTGGGGTGGCCCCAAGGGTGCGAGGTACGGGAACGGCGGGAGGCTGTAGTCGGGGGACAGACAGAAGGCAGGACAGGGGGCTCGGGTTCGTGGAGGGTAGACAAGAGGTGGTCGGGGAGGCGGCAAGGTTCGTAGCGGTGAAGCGAGGGTCGGTACACAGGAAGGAAATTTTGGAAGTCAGGAACCCTTTCCCCAGGGGAGAACAAAAAGGATCCGGCGAGGGCGGGGGAAAGTACCGGAAAAAAATAGGAGCAGTGCCGGCAATAAACCCAATTGCCGGGCACTCCCCCTTTTAAAAATTAAAATTCCCGGGCGCGCCCCCCCCAGGGGCGGGCACGCGCGGGAGGAAGCAGCCTGAGCGGGACGGGGGGGGGAGGCGTGGGGGCCCCCGAACCCGACGTGGGGGGAGGGGGCCCCCGGGTGCGGGGCACGGGGCGCCTGGACCGGGACAGGGGCGCGGGGGCGTCCGTGACGTCCCCCCCCTTGGGCCCCCCCTTCTGGACTGGGAAAAATTCTCTGGATGAGATCGGTTCAGGATGTTTCCCCTTTGGGGCCCCCGGCCCCTCTTTAGGGCCAAACCCCCCTCCAGTCCCCAAGAAGAAACGTTTTCCCCCTTTCTTCTCTGCCCAAAATTCCCCTTGACCCGAAGACTTTGGGGGCAGCCAAGTGGAGGAGGAGGGGTTTTGGGGGAAAAAAGGGTTTTTGGCCCAGGGTTTCAAAAAGGGAGACATAAAGGTTGGGGAATTTTCTAATTGTGGGGGGGAGCCGGATTTTGTATGCACCGGATTGATGCGGCGATGACTAAAAGGGCCCAAAAAAAGGGGGCCCCGTTTGTGAGCGGATTTTAAGCGGAATATCTAAGAGCCACACCTTTTCCCTGGGGCACCGGGGGAGGGATTCTTCTCTTTGTCCGCTTGAGATTCTGCGCTCGGCCCCGGCGGGGCAGCGACGGGGGGGTTTGGGCCCGATGGCCTTCATGTTTTGAACCATTGTGTCCGCCGCCGGAACTCGAGGGGGTTTGGCCGAGGGAGAGGGGGGGGGGGATGAACCAACAAATGAGAAGGGGAGGCCCCCGCGGACTCATCAAGGGATTTAAAGGGAGAATCCCCCACGGCAGAAATTTGGCCCCAATCATTTGGCGTCGAGCGAAATAAAAAGATAGAACCCAGGATTGGGTTACCCTCTCCACCTGGCCGTTGTCTGTGGTGGTGCCGGAAGGAAGTCGAGCTTACTTGGATTTGGTTGCACAGAGCCCCCAAAACCGGAGAAAAATTGAACTCCCCGGTCCGGCCATTGTGAGGGAGCCGGAGGGAAACAGGATAAGAATAACTAGCTAGGGGGGGGGGGGCACCCCTGGCAAGGGACGAAGTGCGCCATTTAAAAAAAGCGATCAGTAATCACCCAGATAATGGTTTGCCAGACGACGAGGGAGGTCGGTATAAAGCCACGAAATGGGGCCGGGTTGAGGGGGAACGGGAAGGGCTAAAGTGGGGTGTGGCTGTACGTGGCATCTTGTTCCCGGGGCAAGGGTCGCAAGACGCAAAAAAGTCCTTGATATCCTTCTCCACCCCTTTGGCCACCAATAGAACCGGATATCAGGTGTAAGGTTTTGGGCGCTGGAACCCACCACCAATGAGCAATGTCCCATTTCAAGATCGTCGCGGAGAGCAGGACGCACAAAAGCCCTTCCAGGAGGGCCCCTTCCCGGAGGTCCACGGAGCACCCGAGATGAGACTTTGGGGGTTTATGGTTCAGGAGGGGTCTCTTCACCCACCAGTCGGAAGCACGGGAGGGGGATCAGCCTCACTTTTTCCGGGGGCCTGAAATGGATCTGAAATCGAACGGGAGAAGAAGACGACACCGGGCCGGGCTTTGGTTTAAGCGCTGAGCAGTTGCAGTTTGGGGGTTTTGGGTCCATAGATAGAAGGGAAAGGGCCCCCTCCAGCAGATAACCCCACCCCTCGGGCCAATTTGATGGCCAGTAGTCCCGGTCCCCAATGGTAATTCCTCTCGGTGAAGAGAACGTTTTGGAGAAGGCCGCATGACACAGTCTTCCCCGTGGGCCCTTTTTGTGTAAGGACGCTCCAGCCCCACAGAAAGATCACTTCCAGAGTAAAGGGGTTTCGCGGGGTCGGGCGTCCCAGGATAGAACCCGTAGGAAGGCGGATTTGAGTTAAAAAACCCCCTCCTGGGCCCTCGCGGGCCTACGCGTGGATTGGCTTGTTTTGGTGAACCCCATTGGGGGCCACCAGCGTGGAATTCGGGGAATTGGCATAGTAATTGAGAACCCCAAAATCGCTGGAAGCCCGCAGCCCGACGGGGCGGGCCACTCAATACGGCAGACAGTTTAGGGGGTCCATCCTTAGGCCTTGGCAGAGATGACATACCCCAAAAAGGGAGGCTAGCTGAGGAAGAGGCCTTCCCAGCTTGGCTACAGGGGTTCTCCGGAACGTCTTATACTTGGGGACATGGCTGCGGTGGGTCTCGGGGTGGGGGAAAAACCCAGTATGTATCGAGGTAGACTACCAGCGGAGAGGAGGAGGTCCTAAAGCGCATTCACGAGCTCTGAAAGAGGCTAGGCATTACAGAGTCCAAAAGGGCATCACAGGTTTGTAGTGCCCTCCCCTGGTTTTGAAGGCCGTTTCCTTTATCGCTCTTGCGGGATTCGGCCCAAGTTGTGGGCCCCCTCCAAATCCAATTTGGAGAAATTTGGCCCCTTTGCAGGGACAAAAAGTTCCGTGATCACCGGCAAGGGGTAACGGTTTTTCCCGTGATTTGTTAAACCCCCCGGTGTCAATGCAGGGCCGTAAGGACCGTCTTCTTCTCACGAAAAAAAACCCCCGCCCAGGGGGGGGACGAGGATTCCGGATGAACCCCTTCTTGGATTTTTGGAAAGTACTCCGAAAGGCTTTGGGGCTCAGGGAAAGACAGAGGGTAGACCGGCCACGGGGAGGATGGTACCCGGGATTAAATCGACGGGCAAGTAGGCATCGGCGGGAAAACCCCGGCTTGTCTCTCGGGGAACACTGGCTACTAGATATTCGGGCGGCAGCCGGGCAGGGTCCTGAAGGGTTTTGCGAGAGCAGGAAACACGGGCAGGTGCCACCAAAAAAAGCCCCCGACGTTGGGGCCCCCAAGAATCACCTCTCCAGTAGACCAGTCCCCGGGTAGGGGGGGAGCCGTAGCCATGGGAGTCCCAAAGGGGGATCGCCCAGGGGAGCGAGGCAACACATAGAAGGGGATTCCTCCTTATGCATGCCCCACATGGGAGACGTGGTTGGGACTAATGGTGGGTCGCTAACGCTCCCCCCGGGCTGAGAATGAAAAGGGTTTCTCCCGAGTACACGGAAGCCCATACCGCCTCCTAGGGGGTGGTGAAGTTCCCCGGGTGAGCCCGAGTCCCGAAAGCCGGAACCCGGAATGTGATACCAGGGGCTTGACACGACCGCACAGGCATCAACAGGGGTGGAGAGGAGGGGGTTGCACTAGGAATGCCCCTTTCCCCCAATCTAGGTGCGGGAGTTTCCCGCGCCTTTGGGGGGCTTGGGGGGAAAAACCTCCGAAAAAAGTCTGGGTCCCCAGTAGAGACGCAAACCCCGTTTGGCGCCTTGGGCCCCAATTTTTGCTCAGAGAGGGGAGCCCGTCAATTGCATGGGTCGTCGGTGGGTGGGGAGGCTTGGCGCCAAAGGCCCCCGGGAAAACCGGTGCCCGGGAGGAACCGGGGGGTTGGGCTGATGGCGCTTTGCAGAAGCCCTCCTTTTTTTTTTTTTTCCCCCGTTAAATCAGGAATTTATTGGGGGTCGCCAACCGGATCAAGTGTAAGGGAGGAGGGGGTCTCAGCGGCCCCAAAACTCTTTAACTGTTGAGAGTCCCCTTTTGAAGTAGCACATAGTGCGGCCCCGTTCCATGTCAGTTCAGAGGCCAGGAAAGAATTGCACCGGTAGTTCTACAGACAGGGCCCCCGGGTAGATTTAGGGGGGCCCTCTCAGTAGGAGGCCCGGGGTTCCTCGAAGAGTTTCGGAACTCACTGAGGGGAAAGATGTAGACCCCGTCACCCGGGTCATCTCTGTCCCCTAGGGGTGAGCCCATGCCCGGGCCTTTCCCCGGGGAGGAGGCTGACCATGAAAGCCCCCCTTCCATTTCGGACAGGAATGGGCGGTCATCAGCCCCCGTGCTTTGGGATTGGGGGATAAAACCCCCTCAAAATTTGGGGCACGCTGAACGGATGGGAGTGACAGCCCAAGTTGGGCCCCTGGGGATCACCGGAACCCCTGAGGCAGGAGAATGGGGATGGGGTGGTGGCTGGGCGGTGAGAGTGTGCAAAGGGGGAGAGTTGCTCGAGCTGCTGCGCTTGCGCGCAAAACGTTGTGATTTCTTGACACGACGTTGGTAGTGGGAACACTTGGGAAGGGTACCTTGGCGGGGCCCATGGCCCGGGCCCATGTACCCATTTGGAGGTGGATCCCACTACCACCGGGCGATGGGTAACCCCCCACCAGGGGGTGGAACTAAGTGGGGCCCGTTTTCACCAGAGCCGCCGCAAAGGGGTGGCGTGCGGGGGGGTCCCCTTTACTACCACTGGCGGGCTGCCCGTGGTGGCGGCCCGGGTGCGGGTACAAAAAGGCCAGGCCGTATCGAGGGGCAGAAGAAGGTCGGACAGGGGTTGGTTGTGGAGGTAGACAAGAGGGGCGGGCAGGCGGCAAGGTTGAGACGGTAGAACGTAGCAGGGGCGGTAACAGGGGCAATACGGGAAAGCTAGAACATTTCCCAGGGGATGAAAACAAGGATCCGGGGAGGGCCCCCAGGAAATGCCCGGGCTAAATAGGGCGTGCCCCGGCAAAGAACCCAAATTTCCCGGGACACTGCCCCTTTAAATTTTAAAATTTCCCGGGGGCGCCCGCCCCTAGGGGGGGTACGGCCGGGGCCCCAGGCACGAGAGGAGCGGGGCTGGGGAAGTCATGCCGGCGGGGACGGGGGGCGAGCGGACCCGAACATCGGGGGGGCTCCCCTGGGGGAGGGGGTGGGGGGAATGGGGCCCGGGGGTGTGACAAATTTAAAAATTTTTTGGGTTGGGGGATCAAATTTAGGGCCATAAATTTAAAAATTTAAAAAACCCACTTTTAGCTTTTTTAAAAAGGGGGGGGGGAAAAAAAAAAAAAAAATTTTTAAAAATTTTTAACTTTTTTTTAAAAGAAAACTTTTGACTGTCCCCTTTTTCTCTCTTTCCCCCATTACGCTTTTTATTAACTTTTAAAAAAAAAAAATTTATTCGTAAAAGTTTTTCATCATTTTTTCCCAAAAATTAACCATTTTTTTAAATTTTTTGGGGCAATATTTTAAAATCCTTTTTTTTTGAAACCCCAAAATCCATTAACATTTGAAAAAAACAAAATACTTACCTTGGGGGGCCCTCACCCTTTTCAGCCCTCCACCCCTCTTCCCCCCCACCCTCCTTTTTCTTTAAACCATAAACCCTTCTTTCCCTCCCACCATTAAATTTTTTAAATTCCACCCCGTTTTTAAAAAAAAACCTTTTCCACTGACCCTTACTTTCCTTCAATTTCTAGTTTGAAAACCATTATTAATTTTTCCAAAAAAACAAATTTCCCTTTTTATCCCAAAATCAAAAATAAACGTATAATATTCTTTTTTTGAAAGCGGGAAAAACACAAGTCCATTCATTCGTTATGTGTGATTCACTCCCCCTTTTTAAACAAAACAAAACAAATCTCACTAGGAAAAATAATGATTGTCATTTGTTCCCCCAAAAAAAAAAACAACAAAAATTTTTAAAAAATCTTTTTTTCAAAAAATGTCAAAAAACCCCAAACCCCCAAACCCCCTAAAAAAACCACTCAACTTTTTTCCCTTGGTTTTAAAACCCCAAAAATCTTTTTTTCGGGTTTTTTAAAATTTTTTACAATTTTGAAAAAAATTCGAGACGGGATTTTTTTTGCAACCCCTTTTTTTTTCCTAATGAAATATGCAGTTGGGGATGAAAATAAATCTTTTATAAAGGTTTAACATATAAATTTCGTTTTTAATATACCCAAAAACCCTAAACAAGACATAAAGAAAAAATTTGTCCAAGGGAAAAGGGGGTAAAAGAGAGTGGAACCCCCAAGGCAGTTTTTCCCAGCGGTAAAAACTACCTCGGGGAGTGAACGCCATGTTTAAAAGGGAATAACCCCTTCTCAAAAGGGTAATTCACACTTTTTAAACATAAATTTAAAAAAAATTTTTTTGTCCCCTTTAAGGGAAAAAGGGGGGGACAATAAAAATTTTTTCTAATTTTTTTGGCAAAAAAATTTTTTTTAAAAGATAAAGTATTCGACATTTAATTTTTAAACTTTTTCTTTTCCCACACTTCCTCACGCCCCCACAAACCCAAACACTTGGTCAGGGAAATTAATTACCCAAAGGGGAAAAAGGAAAGTTTAAGGGGTCGTACAAATAAAACCTGTTAGCAGGGAAACCCTTTTAATGCCGCGGGCAAGGGTCCCTGACATTAAAAAGGGGAAGCCCTTTTATTATGCCTCCCCAGGAATTCCCCCAAATTTGAAAAACCCTTTTTTTTGGGGAATGCCCTGAAAAATTATTGCCGAATTTAAAACCTAAGAAAAAAGAAGGAAAACCCTTTTTTAAGGTGTATTTTTCCTGGGAAGAACATTAAATAACCCCCAGGGGCAGTAAGTGGTTTTCCCCGGCCCCCCCTACCCCGCGGCTAGGTACCACCCCCCCCTTCTTATCCTTAAACCAAAAACAAAAAGGGTATGGGGACGGGGGAAACGGGGGCAAGGTACACGGGCAAGGAAAAAGGCTAAAAAAGCAACGGCTGGAAAGAAAACCAAAAAAAATTAGCTCCAAAGCCCCCAATCCAGATCGGGCTTAAATTTAGGCCAGGGGGCAAAATTCCCAA
>JAODAL010027704.1:0-54498 GCA_025379985.1 Phyllomedusa bahiana | reverse complement strand
GCTTTCCCTTTGGAAAAAATGTTCCCTTTTCCCTTTTCTGGGGGAACGAGGGGGTTCCCCCAGTCATGGCCCTTGCCCCCCCCCAAATACAGATCCCGAGAGGCATTTTTTTCCCAAAAAACCCGCCTCCCCGGGCCCACCCACGTGTCATTTTAAAAATTTAAAGGGGGTTGTCTCTTGGGGCCCGGAAAAGTCCATTGCCACGAAACTGGATAGAAAGCCGGCCGGGGCCGCTATATTCTGTGACAGTCACGGGTGAGTGGGGGATGTCTCTTGGGGTGACGGTGGCTCTCAGGTCGGCAAAAACGCTCTTCAAAACGCAGGGATGGTGCAGGGTCTTTCCCCAAGGTCCTCGGGTGGCATCAGGGCCCCAGGGGAAAACAACCCGTTTGAAATTAATTGTCTTGGGCATCCCCCACACAGGCGGGAGCTGGGGATGGCTCCCGCAACGAGACCGACGCGGGCTGGGTGCCAAAAACCCTTGTGCCAGGAAAGGTGGTATGCGATAACTGGGAAAAATTGCGGGCGCCCTTAAGATGGGTAGGCGGGGGGCACATCCCTTCCCTGGACATGTCATAAACCTGGCGCCCAGAAATTTCAAAAGAGTACCGGGTCTGGACTGCCTGCTAAGAAGGCCGAAGTCTGAGTTCGAACTTCCGGTTGCACCCTGCTTGTCCTCCCTGGGCGTTGCAGGTCAGCTCGGCCCCCCCGTCAACCGTCTCATTGTTGACGGGGAACCGGAATTCCACCCTCCACATGCCCAGCGATTGTGGGAGCAGCGCAACCCATTACGCAGTACAAAGTGCACGGGCCTGAAAAAGCAGGTGAAAGGGGTCTGCACCTCCTTGCCAGTTTTGAAAAAACACCAAATGGTCAGTGCGGACAATGCCTTGTCAGCATGAGATTGTGGTGATCTTAGTTCTGGAACGATCTTTGGACACTCTGAAACAACAGGTCCCCCCCGCGAGGAGGAGGAGACGGACACAGAGCGGACACGGACCCTTTCTCCCCGTAAATCCACAAGGCCGACAGTTTCACAATTTCTCGGTCTTCATTAGGAGGGGTTCGGGGTCCAGAGCTAGTGAAAGGGTGGGCATCAGCTCTCGGGTGCTCATCTAGGAAATCAGGGCTTGTTGAAGCTGTTGCGGAGGCGCGGAGGGGAGGAGGGGGAAGGAGGTTTTTCTAGCCCGATGTTACGACGCCCCTCCCTTGGGGAAAGGGTTGGCGCAAATTTGGGCGGAGGGGGGAAATGGGAAGTTTGTTTGCGGGCCCCCCTGCCCCAGAGGTTGGGGAAATCAAGGTCCATCTTAAAATGGGCTTGATGCTCCATTTCCTCCCAACATGACCGTTTTAAAGGGCCCATCAAAACAACATTACTGGGGGGCCCACCTCTGGATCCCCGATAAAAAAAAAACTCGCACTTTCCTTCCACCCCCCCTTTTAGGGTAAAATGCGGGAAAATTGGAACCTTGCTGATTGTCAAGGGAATCTTTTTGTGTTGTTTCCCGTTTTCAAAGTCGGGGGTTTGGAAAAAACCCCAGCGACATGCAGCGGAGAGTGCCAAGCAGCCGTAGCGGCGGCGCGGCAGCGCGAAGGGGGCAGAAGCCTAAGGGAAACCTTGGAAATCTTTATTTCCCAAACCTCCCCCAACGCATGAAAGCGGGGCACACATACAACACCCAGAGACCAGTTAAATATGGTGCACGACTTTTGGTTCAAAACGATGTTTTTTTTTTGTGTTCCGGACCCAATAGATTTGGGTACCAAAAAATGACGAATGGCCGAGCTGGTGTCCACCAAGAGGTTTTTGGTTCCTGCCGCACCCAGTGTTTTGGAGGCCCTTCCACAGCGGGAAGTCATTACAGAAAAACATCCGCTTTCCAAAGAAATGTGGAGTTTGACTTTCATAAAGATGAATCAGGATGGATCTTGATGAGTTGTGGCCCCAATTGCCAAAGGTCAGATTGTTGCTGGCTACTTACATTCCTCTCCAAACAAAAAGGTCCTTTTGAAAAACTTATTTTTAAAATGATTTTTTCTTACTGAAAAATTTTTTTCTCATTTCCCCAAACAGTTCATTTTGGGGTTTGCTGTGAGGGACTGTAAAGACCCGGTTTTTCATGAAAAAAACCATATTCCTTTTTCCATTCATTTTTTAAAAATTTTTGATTGTCAATGGTTTTGGGTCATGTTGCTCACAATTTTTACAGTGGTGAAAAGTTATTTATAATTTTTTGGGGTCTTTTTGCTGTGAGATAAAGTTAATCATGGTTTTGGAACAGAAATGGGGTTCAAATTTGGCATTTCTCCCTCACAATTTTTAACGTGGTGAGAAGTCATTTTTTTTTTTTTGGGTCTGTGCTTTAAAATGCGCAATTACGGTCCTATTCAAAAAAAATGTTGTTTCTAATGGGCATTTGTTCTTCACAATTGTCAAAGTGGTATGGGGAAAGGGTGGGTAGTGGTCCCCCCAGACCCCGCAAGCGTTGGTAGTTAAGCCACGCCCAGGGAACGGAATTCAGTAGCCCCGGTTTTCACCAGGCCCGCCGCAAAGCGGGTGGATTTGTGCGGGTGGGCTCCCGGTCGTCCCCCTGACGGACTTGTTTTGCGGTGGCACCCGAGGGCCGTGGGGGCCCGAATCTTTGTCCGGAATGTAGTGGGGCAGGCAGAAGGTCAGGAAAGGCGGCAATGGTTCGAGGTGTGGACGGCGGGAAAGGTGGGGCAGGCGGCAGAGGTTCGGAGTCGGGGAAAGTAGCAAAAGGTTGGTAACGGAAAAAAGGGGAGAATCACTTTGGGGCGTTTAGCTAAGGCACGAAGGCAAAAAAGATCCGCAGGAGGTTTGTGGGACTACTTAAGTAGGGGAAGTCCCGGTTGCCAATTAAGGGGCGTGGCCCTTTAAATCCTCGGAGAAAGAGCGCGCGCGGCCCTTAGGCGCAGGCCAAGGGGCCCCGGCCGGCGGGACGGGGAGGCAAGGAGGAGGTTAGGTGGTCCTGGGGTTGCGACCCCCCCCTGTCCCGCGGCCCGGGTGGCACCCGACCAGGGGGCACCCGGGGAGGGGGGGCAGGGTGCGCCCGCGGGGCCCCTGGCCCCAGGAGCGGGGGTGCCGTGACAATGGGTTTTTTTGAAATTTTTGGGGGGATTTTTCTGTGACATGATTTTACTACAGGTCCCATTAAAAAAAAATGTTGTTTCTAAAGCATTTTTTCTTCACAATTGTCCAAAATGGCTCATGGGTATGTATTGAATTTTTGGGGGGATTTTCGGTAATCACCCTTTATTTTCAGGTCCTATTTTAAAAAAAATTTTTTCTAAAAGACATTTGTTCTTCACAAATTTTCAAAAGGGGGTCAAGGGTGATGGTGCTGTCAAAAAGGGAAAAGTAGGAAATGTTAATGGACACATATTTAAAATGACTTTTTTTTGCAAGATCTTTAAAAGTATCAATCCCGTATTGGACAACCCATTTAAAATAATTAAAAAAAAGAGAAACAAAGACATGGTGGGATTCCCCCCCTATTTTTAAAAATGTGTTTTCTAGAATTAAAGTACTAAAAAAATTGCTGTACAAAAATAGCTGTTAAAAAAAATTTCCCCTGAAATTGTACAAGGGAGGGCCCGGAAAAATTTACCAGATGTAGGTTTTTAGAGGCATGGGTATGGGGCACGGACAAGGGGAAAAAAATACAGAGACCCATTTCCCCCAGCCGTTGAGTAAAATGAGAAAAAGAATGCCAAGAATAAGGGCACCCGGTGTACGGGGCGTTAACCCCCGTATTTCCAAAGGGGCTCCCCAAAAGGTCCGCACTCATAGGAGGGGCAAGCGCTACAGGTTTGACTGTGTCTGAGGAAAGGTGGAGTTTTCACACTTCCGCTTTTGCATCGCTTCAGACGACAGTTTTGTTGCGCGTATCAGGGCATTTTAACCCGCGTGTTTTAAAATATGACGGGGCGCCAGCCCGGGCTTCACCGACCCATTAACTCCCACCCGGGTCTTTTCTGTGGCGGGACAGAATTCTTGTAGTTCAATAAAATGGTGATTGAAAGTCCATTTTCGGCATTTTTAATTGGGGGTCAGACAGGTTTAATGGTCATTTTGCGGTTTTCCCGGACGGTATAGTCTGTCCGTTCAACTAAAAAAGGTGGTTCAAAGACTCCTTTATTGGCACTTTTTAAATTGGGGGTCGACAGGTTTTAAAGGTCTTTTGCGGTCCGAAGGATAGCAAGTCCAGTTCAACAAAAAGGTGGTTGAAAGACTCCTTTTCCGGCACTTTTTTAAAACTGTGGGTAGACAGGTTTAAGGGTCATGCTGTGGTCCCCCGGAAGGGTTTGTCAATGTCCCGTTCAAACTAAAAAAGGGTTGAAGATCCCTTTTTCGGCACTTTTTTAAACTGGGGGTCGACAGGTTTAATGGTCATAATGCGGTCCAGGACAGTTCTAGCAATGTCCAGTTCAACTAAAATTGTGGTTGAAAAACTCCTTTTTCCCGGACTTTTTAATTGTGGGTCAGACAGGTTTAAGGGTATGCTGCGGGCCAGGAAGGGTTGTCAATGTCCCGTTCAATAAAATGGGGTTTAAAGACTATTTTTTTTTCCCGGCATTTTTTTAAACTGGGGTCAGCAGGTTTTTAGGGTCATGCTGCGTTCCAGGACAGGGGATTCAATGTCCGTTCAAGTAAAATGATGGTTAAAAAATACTGCCCCTTTTGGCACTTTTTAATTTGGGGGGGTGATGCGGTTTAAAAAATCATGCTGTGGTACAGACAGGGGGAAAGGGTGTGATTTTTTTCTGGGGCTTTTATAGGCCCCAAGGTTGTGCTAAGATGGCAGGTTCCCTTTGACTGTTGTGGCTGTTAATTCCGCTTTCCAGCCCTGTTTGGGTGTAAGAATGAAGGGGTTGTTACTCTCCCTAGACTTTAATGGTCATGGAAATGATCGCTATGCCCCCCCCATCGAAAAAACCTTATCGAGGTGGCGACTATGACTATCGCCCGATGTCGATAGCCCAAAGTAATGCTAAACTACCCTGTGAGGCATCGATTTCTCAAAATGATCTCTAAAGTACTTGTCTTTTTTTCTAATTGTGCGGGGGCCTCCCTTTTCTTTTTCTCTGGTTAGAACCCGTTTGTGCTCCTCTGACGGGAGGAGTACCACCGTTGTAGAATATTTCGTTTTTGGTGTTTTTTTACAGGAATCTTAGAACAAGAATAAAATGTTGGCCCTTATATGAAAGTTTCTTTCTTGGCCCATTTTGTGAGTTTAAAGAACCCAAAAAATGTAATGCTCAGATTCTCAACTGTCAAAGGGAAGGTCAGTTTTATAGCTTCTCTAATCAGCAAAACTGTTTTCAGCTGTGCTAACATACTTGCGCAAGGGTTTTCAAGGGTTTTCAAAATATCCAATAGCCTTCTTAGCAAACACAATGTACCATTAGAACACTGGAGTGATGGTTGTTGGAAATGGGCCTCTATACACATATGTAGACATAGCATTAACAACCAGACGTCTGCAGCTAGAATAGTCATTTACCACATTAACAATGTATAGAGTGTATTTCTGATTAATTTAATGTTAGCTTCATTGAAAAAAAAAAACAGCTCTTCTTTAACCCCTTAAGGACCAGGCGTTTTTTTTTTGGTGACATGTTCGTTTTTCCCTCCTCGCCTTCTGAAAGCCATAACTTTTTTATTTTTCCACCTACATAGACACATGAGGGCTTTTATTTTGCTGGACAAGATGTACTTTCTAATGGTGTTATTCACTATACTATAGAATATACCGGGAAACCGCAAAAAAATTCCAAGTGGGGCAAATTGTGAAAAAAAAATTTATTTTCGCCATGTTTGCGAGGGTTTTGCTTTTACGGCGTTCAATCTTCAGTAAATATAATGTGTTATCTGTATTTTACAGGTTGTTACGCATCCAGAAATAACAAACATGTAGGGTTTCCTTTATGTTTTGGTACCGTAAAAAAATTCCCAACATTTTCTATTTTTGTAATTTGCGCCGCGGCGGCCTTTTATGCGACCAATAACTTTTTTGTACTAACAAAGACAGACGTCCATGAGGGTGCAATTTTTTGCGGGCTGAAGTGTACTTTTTATCGCTAGCAGTTTGGAATGCATGCGACTTTTTTGATAATTTTTATTCCATTTTTTGAGTGACATAAAATGACCAAAAAAAACGCAATTTTGGCGTTTGGAATTTTTTTTCTTCTACGGTGTTCAGTGTACGGGATAAATGATGTTATATTTTTATAGATCTGACTTTTTTGTACGCGGCGATACCAAATATGTGTAACTTTTTTATTATTTTAATGATTTTATTTGTAAAATGGGGAAAGGGGGGTGATTTGAACTTTTAATACTTTTTTTTGTACTTTAAATTTTTTTTTTTTTTTTTTTTTTTACTGTAACATTGAGTCCACCTATGGTGCTTGAACACTAGGTGGCGTGATTGTTAATACAACCTAATGCATTGCATAGGCAATGCATTAGGGTGTACAAAGATTGGCGGTTTCCCCACTTCCTGTCTGCGGACGGACGTGGGGCAAACCGGCCAGGGTCAGTGACGGGAGCCTTCACAAAGGCTCCCCCACCACCAATCCCGGTCATCGGATCGGCGCAGCATAGCTGCGCCGGTGCCGATGACCGTACCGATCGGTGCACGGCACCGATCGGCGTTCATTCAGACGCCGCGGCCATCTTTGGCGCGGTGTCTGATGGGTAAAACAGCGCCAGCGGGCAGAGCCACCCACCGGCGCTGTTACTGCCGGGTGTTAGCGGCGATTTACCGCTAACACCCGCCGGCTGTGCGGAGGGGGTCGCGGCGCGATCCCCCTGCAAAGCCCCTTAGCGGCCCTGGGACGTACTCATACGCCCAAGGTCGTTAAGGGGTTAAAAAATAAGGAGATTTCTAAGTGACCCCAAACAGTAGTTTTTATATATATATATATATATATATATATATATATATATATATATATATATAGTAAGCTACCGCTCAGCTCTGAGACGCCATCTTGGCCAGTCTCGGGGGTTTCTCGCTTGGCTTTTTGGCATCGTCGTCCTTTGTAGAACGATCTTGGCACAAATAACCTTCCAACACGGAGGAATGTTTCAAACTGGCCTCAGTCAGTTGTATTGAGGCACACAGTTACAGAAAACACAAAACATAAAAATAAATCGTTGGCCGTCTGGCCACTAACTATACCCAAAGTACGTCCCTCACTACCTGTGGACTTGGCCTACTGCCAGCGCCACAACCACGTTTTACCAGCCTCTGCTGGATTCAGCCTCCTGAAGGCAGCCACCTGCTTGCCTCAAGCCTCTGGGTGGGCCAGAGCTCTCCCCCAGCTCCTCTGTTGCTCCACTCTCTTGTGGCAGACCACGCCCCCTGAACACTTGTAGTCACAGGCTTTTATAGGCCTCTAGGGATGTGTCCAAAACAAGTCCTTGAACACGGGGAACATGGGAACGTGGGAACAGCTACCCACCCAACTGCAGCTGTCCCGGGAAAGCCAACCCAAAAATGGCTGGAAATCAGCCATGCTACACACGAGTGTCAGCAACCTAATGTTGCTGACCGAAAACACCTGGCTTCCCGCACCGAGACCATGCCCTCAGTGGCACGTACGGCATCTAGTGGGAGCACTATGCGACCGCCTAAGGTCGCTCTGTGACATATCCCCCCCTTTGATAAAGGCCGTAGGACTTCATCGCCCTGCATAACCCTTTCTCCGGGGTCAAAGCTCCTACTTTGGGGCAACATCTTCCCTATATCCTCAGGGGCAGAGACAACATTTTTCACGTACAACTCAGCTGTGGGCTTATAGCACGTATTCATCCTACAATCGGCGACTGACCGGTCATAGCCACTTTCTATAGGTGGTACCACGCATATGTGCTCTGAAACCTTGAAGTCCTCCCCTTCAGTCCACATGCTGACATTCATAGGGCTACTATTGACAACCCCAATATCAGTGCTATCATACTTACTAACCTTCTTCCTCACACAAACAGCCTTGGCCTTGCGCCCACTGGGCAGTGTCTTCCCTATTTTGGGGCTCACAAAAGACCCAGCAACCATACTCTCAGAAGCTGTAATCACAGCAGACTTCTCAGAGTCGCTATCCACTCTGGCCGCTAGGCGCGCACCTGAGCCCCAACCTGCTACCTCTTTCTCTGCAGGATTACAATAAGACCCCAATTTCACTTCATCCCCAGGCCTCTGGTCCTCACTGAGTATCTCCTGTCCTTGATTGTTCTCATCAGCCATGGGTGGTGCGTCATCCACTTGGAACTCCAGGGCTGTAGCTGCGACCTCTCCAGCCTCCTCCTGAGAGGGCAGTCAGGAGCACAACTCTCCACTCTGTGGCACCTCCAACACGGCTCCCTCTGCTGGTTGGTGGTAGCAGGCTCCTGCTGCTGAAGTTGGTTGCCCACGGCAACGGCAGGACACAGGTCCCTCTGCAACTTGGCCGCTCTAGACGTGGACTCCTTCTTCGATGGACGACACAGCCTCCTGGTCATAGGACATCCGCTCAAGCAGTCAGGTTGGTTGCCCGTAGCAACGGCTTTCCCCACTTCTTGCTTTGCCTCCTCCTGCACACAAACAGTCCTCATTAACCTCAGACATGCCAAAATCTCCATCTTCAGTTTGGGGAAGTCTCTTGCATCTTGCAGAGACAAATTACAGTACACCCTCTGGGGTCTGCCAGTTAGATAGGGCGCCAGAACATCTGACCATTGCTCTGGAGGTAGCCTCTCGCTTAATGCCACCCACTCAAACGCTGCAAGGAAGTCCTCCACATCTTCCCCTGCGGTCATCTTCCACATTGCTCTTTGTACAGCCCGTCGGGCTCTCACGTCATCCTCTGGGTTCTCCCTTGGTGACACAGCCTCTCTCTTAGTATTCAGCTGTGCCTGGAGCCTCAGATTGCACTCTCGCTGCTCTGCCATCTGCTGGGCCCACAGCTTGTTCATCTCCTGCTGCTGGGTGGTTGCCTGCACCAACTGGGCCAGCAGCTCCTCCATGGCAAAAAAACTTTTCAAGCAGCAGTAACAGTCTCTATCCTGGGGTGTGTCCCCTTCTGCAGAAACAGACCCTTGTTCACACAGGCAGTCTGCTTCTCAAATCCCACAATATCTTTGCAGGTGTCTCTCTGTCTTTAAAGGCAACTCTTTGCTCCACCGAGCTCACAGTTTCTTCTGGGCTTTTCTTGCGCCAGTCCAACTGTGCCACACTCATTTGCCAATAATGCACACGGCATCCTCCACCAATTGTAAGCTGCCGCTTAGCTCTCAGACACCATCTTGGCCCGTCTCGGGGGTTTATCGCTTGGCTTTTTGGGATCGCCGTCCTTGGTAGAACGATCTTGGCACAAATAACCTTCCAACATGGAGGAATATTTCAAACTGGCCTCAGTCAGTTTTATTGAGGCACACAGTTACAGAAAACACAAACCATAAAAATAAATCGTTGGCCGTCTGGCCACTAACTATACCCAAAGTACGTCCCTCACTGCCTGTGGACTTGGCCTACTGCCAGCGCCACAACCATGTTTTACCAGCCTCTGCTGGATTCAGCCTCCTGAAGGCAGCCACCTGCTTGCCTCAAGCCTCTGGAGCTGTTGCTCCACTCTCTTGTGGAAGACCACGCACCCTGAACACCTGTAGTCACAGGCTTTTATAGGCCTCTAGGGATGTGTCCAAAACGTGTCCTGGAGCACTGGGAACATGGGAACGTGGGAACAGCCACCCACCCAACTGCAGCTGTTCCAGGAAAACCAACCCAAAAATGGCTGGAAATCAGCCGTACTACACACGGGTGTCAGCGACCTAATGTTGCTGACCGACAACACCTGGCTTCCCCCACCGAGACTAGGCCCTCGGTGGCACGTACGGCATCTAGTGGCAGCACCATGCGACCGCTTAAGGTCGCTCTGTGACTATATATATATATATATATATATATATATATATATATATATATATATATATATATGTGTGTGTGTGTGTGTGTGTGTGTGTGTGTGTGTGTGTGTGTGTGTGTGTGAAGACTCAGTAGATATGCTTTGATTTTATAAACTAGAGGAATTGGTTAAACCTGTTAGGGTGATCTTCCAATGGGACCTTCTCAGGTATGTTGGATGGTAGCCAGATTAGATAGATGAATCAGCCCGGGCCGACGATGCAATCAAACACAGACACCATTGTGTATCTGAGTTAAAAGCACACTCTGTTCATAGAATCAAACCTCTATTTACACTCCTAGTTGAGGGTGTTCCTCTGTCTTATATAAGCATTACACAGGCATTTTAATAATATCATATGTTATTATGTACAAAGTCTTCTAGCCACTTTGTCACGTAGGCAACATCCCCACCTAGCATTAAAAATCAATAATTTATTGACCGAGTCATTAATATCAGTGTTTATTTGAAACTACGACTTTAGCAAATAATGAATTAAAAGGTCAACATGACATAACTGCAAACTGTCATATCCCTGAATTTCTCACTAACCATTTCTGTCCCTAATAATTCCCTCCTTTTGGGATAAAGTACCAATGTCTTTTACCTGACCCCCTCCCACCTCCTGAATTGATTATTTCATCTTTCCCTGTTTCTGACCCTAATCTTTCCCTTAGTAGGGGTGGCGCCCTGAAAAGGACGATCCTGAGGACTACCCATAGGCACACTCTAAGCCACCCTATCAATTCTTTGCTTGATTTTTCAAAGAGGGGTCAGCTTCAGATATTGTTACTTCTATCACCACGACAAATGAAAATGATAGGGATAAGGATTTGTTTTCTTTATGTCATCATTTGGTAGGTTTCATAGCATTCATCACAAGGTTATACAGTCATATACATAGTCTTGTTTATGGAGGCATCGATCAGTCTCTGAAGAAGTCCCCAAGCACACGGTATACAGCAACATCCACAGGTAACCAATATAGCTGCTACAACTGCCAACGAGACCAGCAAACTGGACACCAGGAGGCTCCATTTTCCAAACCATGATTCTAGCCAGTCTGTGAAAGGGTTGTCGATACCAGAATTCTCTGCAAGTTCTTCGGACAATGATGTGAGGCCTTCTATTGCTTTTGTTACACTGCCATCAGGAGCTGTATTGTTAGGAATAAAAGAACAGCAATAAGTACCAAACATTTTACAGACCCATCCATTTTCTGCCAAAAGCATGTCCGAAGCCATTCTATTCTGCCATGTCATCAAAGAAGTTGGTTCTATCTGGTCAGCTTGTCCTCTAATTGCATCCCTTGTAAAATTTATAAATCTCTGTTGATTATAATATATATAATTTATCCAATCTACATTTTTATTTAGTGTAACTCACCAAAAAAGAACTAATTTGAATCCTGCTGACAGCTGATTTCTGGCCTTAAATTTATCCGTCACCCCTCTAGGGACCCTTATGTTATCTATATAGACTCTGGTCAAATGATCCACCTGGTATGGTGTCACACTTCTCCCTAGATAGCCCCTCAACACTTAATGTTGTTAATTCTATGTGTGTTTTGTCTGAAGAAATTATTTGGAATGGCATGAGTATTTGTACAATCACAAACTCTTTTTTTTTTAACACAATATTTATTCTTTGGACTATTTGATTTTCATTAGAAGATTGCACCAACATTTCTCTTTTCCCAGGGTATCACCCTATCATTGAGATAATCCAGAAGCAAGTATTCATTTCCCCTTCATTGTCACCACAGGATTTTGTGTATGTTTATCCTACTAAGGCTTTTATGGTTCTAGACTATGAAAATTCTTCAGAATTAAAATATATGCAGAGTTTAGTGTTACTTCCCTCTGTGTGCCAAAGTGTCCTATAGTCAGTAGATGAGGGGGCAAAAGGTTTTGTATATAGCCTGTAACCATGGAGGCATATTGGTCTGTATAAGAGCTGTATACACAAAACATTAGAATATTTGAATAAAGACTTTTTGCAAGGTTGACATTTTTGTCCCCTTTGTAAGTGCAAAAAAGGGCTGGAAATGTGCCGGAATCTTCAACATTTTTAACCCCCTGAAGAAAAAAATTGCAGTATAAAAACTGGAATTTTTAATACATAGTCTCACTTTAAAAAATTTAAATAGATTAAAGGAAACTATACAGTATATGCACACAAATATTATATTCAAAAATATATGACTCCCAAGTAAAAGAACCAATACCTTAAATAACTATATAGCCTTAAAAAACTTAAAAAGTAGTGCCTAATGGAAAAAAAAATTAAAAGTTACTATGGTTCTTTATGTCGAAATTGGTAAAGCCACTGTTCTACTGCACACTCAGAACAAGCAGTTGTATGTAGTTGAGTCACCATACCTTAGTTTCACAATGCTTCACTGAGGACTTTGAAGACATACTTAGCCATTAACTTAAAGTAAATCTCCTTTCCTTAATAGATAAGCCTCCTATTAACAAATACGATTTTGCTGCAAGCTAATTGTTGGAATCTAAAAAGAACTGATGCCAAAATGAAAGTCTTTTTCTTCTTATGAGAATCAATTCTTAATTTAAAAGTTAGCAAGAAAAAAGTAATACATAGCTTTTTGTCTACAAATATGAACTCCCTTGACTCATAAGTATGTAATCAGAACCAAGCATATTCTATTTCAAATAGCAGAATTGATGTGTGGCCTTTGTACATAAATGGAGCTTAGTTGAAGACACCGCTAGGAAAAAACATATTAACTGATGCTAATTCACAATAGCTTTCAATTCAAAAAGCAAAGTCAACTCAAAAGTGTTTAAATTAACAAAGAATTTAGAACACCACATATTTCCCTGGAGGATGTTAAATTGTTCAAGTGCAATTTGTTTAAACTAAACAAAAGCAAACTCATATGTATTAAAAGATCCCTGGAAACTGCGGATAACCCCAGAACACTGTACCAATTAAATGTGCAGCAGCGTGGTTACAAAAAGCGGATACAAACTATAAAATGGGAAGAACAAGACAGGAAATAATCTCAAAAGAAATTTGATCTGCAGTTTAGACCAAGATGTGCCCTCTCGTCAACAAAATCTCTCCTAATTACTCTCAAGGCAATGATCAGTTCAAATTTGTATAAGTACCTAAACACCATCATGGTACACCGTTCAATGGTTACTTTTACTAAGTATAATAAATCTACCCCTCAATGCCTTTTGACCAAAAAATGTTGCAAATGGGCCAGCCAGGATGTTGTGTTTTCTAGTCTAATATCAAAGAAGGGCAATTCTTAGAAGGGCTATTTTAAATGGAATGTGTCATAAAATTTTTTGGTTATTTTGTTAATTTTTCATATCACTTTCGATATTTAAAAAAAATTTCTTAAATCCTGTAGTTTTCACTTTGGCCACTAAGCCTTATAATATTCTGACACTGCCTATTCTGTAGAAAGAGTTTTTCAGTAGTCTGCTCATTATCAGCACAAGCAGGGTCAAACTGAAAGGTGATACCAATGTGTTTAGATAGCACAGGATCCATCAGTAACAATAGGTGACAGTCATTGTGCACCCTCTCCCCCTGCACACTGACTTCTTACAAGGTCACAGAGCATGCCTAGAAAACTCTCCTATAGAAGTCAATGGGACTGATTCAGTCCTAAGGCTCCTATATGCATGACGCTGATGTAAAGCATCTCTCTAACTGCTGTTAAAAGAAGTGCAAGCAAGAAAGCTTTCCCCACAATCATTTATAGATTACCGAATTGAGAAATCTATAGTCAGAAAATAATAATGGCCAAGAACAAATTAATATGTACCAGGGTCTTGTTTTAATAAGTAAAAAAAAATGCCAACATATTCCCTTTACTATAATTATGGGCCCTGATTCAAATGAGTGAACTGGGTCCTATCCAAGCACATAATATCACTATAGGACATACCTCTAAACACATCCAAACATTAAATCATGTCAGGCCACACCTCTAACCACCTATCTCCCTGTTCCCCAATGAACAGTAAGAGAAGCCTGGGCCCCATGGCAAAGTTTTGGATACCCCCTCTCACCAGTCCCTTCCATAGCCACAAACACTTACCAATACCAATATTAATAATAATCCTTCAGTTTCTAGATAATACAAGGAGCATAAACCTCACCATACAGATCACCATGAAACTGCTATCAAATAAATCCCCACTACCAAGACCAACATTACCAATAACACTACATAAAGACCCAAATATACCAGGACATGACCACAAATCACCACAGAGTGACTAAATTAAACCACTATACTATTACTGAATAAAGACCAATATACAAAGACCAATATTAGCACCATATAGTGACCATTTAGTAGTATATACCAGTTGTACACAGGCTCTACAGACTGTATATTACCTCCATACAGTGACCATATAGTGGTATATATCAGGGGACACAGGATCTGCAGACTGTACGTTACCTCCATACAGTGCCCATATAGTGCTAATTGTACACAGGCACTCTGCAGACTGCATATTACCTCCATACAGTGACTAGATACCAGTGTATACAGGCTCTGCAGACTGTATATTACCACCATACAGTGAAGATATAGTAGTATATACCAGTTTTACACAGGCTCTGCAGACTGTAAATTATCACCATACAGTGAGCATATAGTGGTAGATACCAGTGAACACAGGCAGGACTAGGACAAGGTATATTGGTGCCCTAGTCAAATAAGGCATATAGGGCGACATGTATGAATCTCGCCACGTCGGAGCGCATGTTTCCGCCAGTTTTCCGGCGAAATTTGCGCCTCATGTATGTCGGTGCCGAGGTGCGCTCATACATGCGGTGTAAAGTCCGCCGCGCCTCGCCAGTGTGTGAGGCGCGGTACGGGACTTAGGCGCAGTGCGGGACTGCGTCTAAGATTCGCCGCCCGAGGTAGTGCGATCATACATGCGGTGTAAAGTCCGCCGCGCCTCGCCAGTGTGTGGGGCGCAGTGCGGGGACTTAGGTGCAGTGCGGGACTGCGCCGAACATGTATTCAGATTCGAGACAGGCTGGAAAACAGCGAGAAATCATTAAGGATGTCCGTGCGGAGCATGAATAAAAAAATCGCCTTTATTAAGTGTAAAACATTCTCTGAAAAAGCTCAAACCTACTAAAAAATACATAAATAAAATCACTTTCCAAAAATCACTAACGGCGCAACATCGGGAATTTGGATATTGAAAATTGCCGGGAAATACAGTAATTCAAATTCTATAAGCGCTTCTCATTGGTCGACAGAAACCAGCCAATCAGAATAGGAGCGACAGTGACCTATTAAAACCTCTGGAGAACTATTGACCACTCAAAATCAAAGGCGGGACAGTTCAAAATACATTAAAAATGCAGAAAAGAGCTGATTGGTTGAGCTAGCGGGGGCTTGGCAATCATGGCCAATCAGAATAGAAGCGACAGGGACCCATTATAACCTATGGAGAAGTATTAACCAATCAAATTCAAAGGCGGGATAATTCAAAATACAGTAAAAATGCAGAAAAGAGTTGATTGGTTGAAGTAGCGGGGGCTTGGCTATCTCGGCCAATTAGAGCGCGAGCTACTTTTTCCCATTGTAGTCTATGGCCAGATCGGGGCAATGAAATCTCGGCTCTCAGCGCCGTGCGGCATGGAGTATGATTAAAAAAATCTTTTTTATTAGGTGTAAAACATTATCTGAAAAAGAGCTTCAACCTTCTATAAACATACATTAATAAAATCACTAACAACGCATTTGTCCCCGAGACCGGCGCTACATTGGGAATTGGGATATTCGAAATTGCCGGGAAATACAGTAATTCAAATTCTTTAAGCTCTTCTCATTGGTCGGCAGAAACCAACCAATCAGAAATGGAGTGACAGTGACCCATTATAAGCTATGGAGAAGTATGGACCAATCAAATTCAAAGGCGGGACAGTTCAAAATACAGTAAAAAGGCAGAAAAGAGCTGATTGGTTGAGCTAGCGGGGGCTTGGCTATCTCGGCCAATCAGAGCGCGAGCTACTTGTCCCATTGTAGTCAATGGAGAGATTGGGGCAATGAAATCTCGGCTCTCAGCGCCGTGCGGCATGGAGTATGATGAAAAAAATCATTTTTATTAGGTGTAAAACATTATCTGAAAAAGAGCTGAAACCTTCTATAAACATAAATCAATCAAATCCCTAACAATGCGTTTGTAGCCGAGTCCGGCGTTACATCAGGAATTGGGATATAGAACAAATTCTTTAAGCTCTTCTCATTCGTCGGCAGGAACCAACCAATCAGAATAGGAGTGACAGTGACCCATTAAAACCTATGGAGAAGTATTGGCGCGGTTATTTGGACCAATGGGAGAGCGAGCGACGCTCTTATGGGTTTTCTAATGCAATCTGTAATAAAAACGTACGTGCCCGAAATAAATGATAAGAATATCGAAGTGGTACCGATCTCTATAAAAATGAACAATAATATGGGGGTAATGAAAAAAAAAAAATTAAATCAATAAATTCATTTTTATTTCTTTATTTTCGTTAGCCAATGAACAATAATATGGGTGTTAAGAAAATAGAGAAATAAAAATAAATTTATTGAATTAATATTTTTTTTTAGTTACCCCGATATTATTGTTCATTTTATATATAGATAGGTACCACGTCATGAGTCTTATCATAGACCCTGACTGCCTGACTATATGTGACCCTATTACTACTTATATCCTGCCTGCCTGACTATATATGGCCCCTATAGCTACAAAGACCCTGCCTGTCTGACAATTCATGGCCCCTATAGCTACCTAAACCCTGCCTGTCTACACATATGGCCCCTATAGCTACCTAGACCCCGCCTGCCTGCCTACCTATGTGGGGTACTATACTCTATCTAAACCCTGTCTGCCTGCCCATATGGGGCCATATAGATACCTAAACCATACCTGCCTATATGGGGCCCTACAGCTACCTAAACCATGCCTGCCTACCTATATGGGGCCCTATACTTTACCTAAATCCTGCCTGTCGACATGGGGCAAATCATACATGATCTTTAGGAGATGCAAGGGATGGAGTTTAGTACTGTCCCCATTGGACTGTGATGGATTTATCGGACTACGTTGGGCCCGCCTTAAATTCATGTCTTTTACCCTTTACCGCCGCAGCCAGTTTTGACCTTCCTGACAGACACTTTATGTGGGAATAACTTTTTGATACTTTTACTTATCCATATGGTTCAAAGATTGTTTTCTTGTGACACATTGCGCTTTAAATTAGTAAAAAAATTTGGTCCATTCAATCCTTGTTTATATGTGAAAAATCTCAAGATGCCGTAATAATTTTGAAAAATTTGCCATTTTCAAATTTCTGTGTGTAAGATTGGCATCATTTTTTAAATGTCTTTTTATCTTTTTACAACATTAGGGTAGCATATAAATTTAGTTGTAATTCTTTACATTTTCAAGAAAATTTGCAACAGATTTTTTAAGGACCCGTCCAGTTCTGATGTGGCTTTGAGGGACCTGTATGTTAGATACCACCAAAAATGACTCCATCTGGGAAACATCACCCCTTAAGGTATTCTAAACAATGTTTTGGAAGTTTATTAACCCCAATATGTTTATTCACAGAAATCAAAAGCCAAGGAGATGTGGAATATCAAAATGTCATTTTTTTACCGATTTTCAATTTGTATCATTCATTCACTGCCAAACATGGTCAGTGTTTTACCAGGGAAACTGCAAACTCATTGTGAATTCCCCCAATTCTGCTATTCTTTATAGATTACCATTATGTGGCACTTGTGCGCTATTTGACTAAACTTATGTCAGAATAAGAAGAGGGAAGCACTACTGGACTCATTTTCATTACTATTTTATTAGGCACAATAACAGGTTTAGGGACACTGTAAGGTGCTAAAACTTAATGAACACCCCTAAAAAGACCCATAATTGGTTACTTCACCCTTAAGGATTTATTTCAGGTGTGCTTTGTGATATAGTTGACCTCACAGGTGTTTCACAAATTTTTTTAAAGTTAGTCTGTGAAAATTAAGAATTTATTTTTTTCCAACAATCTGCAATTTTACTTGAATTTTTTTTTATTTTTACAAGTAATCCTGGAAACAAAGCATCCCAAAATTTGTTATGCAATCTCTTCTAAGTTTGGCAATACCCTAAACGGGGGTGTAAACTTGCTTTTTGGGTGCATGGATGGTGTACAACATAGGGAGTGTTATTTTTTGACTTTTGAAACGCAGATTTTTGTGTGGTGCCATGTCGCATTAGCATAACCACCACCAAGTACCAAAAACAGATGAAATTCCAGAAAGTCAACCCCATTTTGGATTCACGCAACCCTCTCATGGATTTAAGCTAATGGTTGTACTGTGCATTTTGTTTGCGAATTTTCGAAAAAAAATTTGTTTCGTTCCGAATAACTTCGGCACGAATCGCGTTTAAAAAAAGCAGTCTCTTCCAGCTGCAAAATAGACCCTGAGGGTGCTGTTAGAACGTTGTGTCATGGCCGTAAATAATGCGAGGGAGCTTGGTTTGTTCTTCTTACAATGTTTGTTGTTTTAGTATGACACGCAGATGGACTGCCGCCGCTCTTAGAATTCGCTTCACTATAAAATTCCCTGGGCATTAGAGGGCAAAACTGAACAAATAGCTAAAGCGGGAATGTAGCTTGATAAAGTCATGCAGCGGAAAGATGGAAAAAAAAACAAGCTGAGAGCTCAGGTGGCAAACATTAGTGACAGAGTGAGAGGGGGTGACGGCGGGCCACGCAGCATGAGGTCAGCAGTGGCACAATGCCAATTGAATGGTCGGCAAATCACGAGAGGAAGCCAAGAGTGGCAAATGGATGAGAGCGGAGGGTTCCGGCTGGGCAGCAAGTTTATGAGGTCAGGCAGTGGCACAAGCATACTGGAGGTGGCAAAACAGGAGGAAGCCACAGAAATCAATGGCACCAATCACACAGTGTGGGGTCACGACAGCAGAGCATGAGATCGGCAGTGGCACAATTGAATTCTGGAGCGGCAAAACAGTATTAGGCAAAGAGTGGCACAATGATAAAGTGTGGAAGGTCACGACAGCCGCAGGCCATTGATATCTGGCAGTGCACAATGACATTCTGGAGGCGGCAAAACATATAGGCACAGAGTGGCACATACCCCAGTTTGTGGAGGTCAGGCGGCGCCAGTTGAGGTCATGCAGTCGTGCCACCATTACATTCTGGCTTGCACGGCAACCAACAGTATTAGGCCCACAGAGTGGCACAATGATACAGTGTGGATGGTCGATCAGCTAGCACACAGCATGAGATCAGGCAGTGGCAAAATGAATTTTTTCTTGCGCGGGGCCAAAAACACAGTATAAGCACAGAGTGGCACAATACACAATGTGGATGTCAAGGCGGCGGACCAGAGTCTAAGCATCACGGACGAGTGGGACAATGGACTTTATGAGTTGGCGGCCTGCACATAATCAGTATTAGGTCCACAGACAGTGGCCACAATGATTACAGTGTGGAGTTCACGACCAGCCAGCAGCATGAGATCATGCAGTGGCACAATGACTATTTGGGAGGCGCGCAAAAAACAGTATCTAGGCCACAGAGTCGGACAATCAACAGGTGTGGAGGTTCACGTCAGCAGCAGATGAGATCTGGCTGTGGCACAATGACATTCCTGGAGGCGGCAAAAACAGTAATTAGGCCACAGATTGGCACAATCACACAATTTGGACGGTCACGGCGGCAGAGTATGAGATCAGGCAGTTGGAACTATGACATTTGGGGCGGCTAAACAGTATTAGGCCAAGAGTGGCAACAATGATACAGCGGTGTTGGAGTTCTCCGACAGCAGCAGATGAGATCATGCAGTGGCACAATGAACATTTGGAGGCGGCCAAAACAGTTTAGGCCACAGAGTGGCACAATCACCCAGTGTGGAATCACGACAGCCAGCAGCAGCATGAGATCAGGCAGTGGCACATGACTTCTGGAGGTGGCCCAAAACAAGGAGGAAGCCATAGAGAGGCACAACTGGTGAATGCCAGAGCGGAGGTCACAGGAGGCCAGCCAGACATTGAGGTCATGCGGCTGTCGGCACAATGACACTGTGTGGAGGACCATGGCAGCAGCCACAGCTGCAGGCAATGAGGTGACAGTGCACAATGGGACATGTGGATGTACGGCAAACAGAAACAGCAGCAGCAGCATGAGGTCATTTGAGATGGCACAATGACAGAGTGTTGAGGTGGGTGGCCAATACCGTCCCTGTTAAAGATGGTGGTAGGCAGCAGATGGAGAAACTGTCAGAGATGTGTGGCATTCAGGTGGTGGCGGGGCATCTGATAGTGGCTGAGGCAGTAGTTTGAACCTCTGACGCCTAAGGCATTGGTGTGTGGAATCCTGCCAATCCATGCCTGATTATCTGACAAGGTCAGTTGTTCTCACAATTTCCCGTGGAACAAGTCGGGTTCTCTTGGGTGTAACGCTGGCCCCCGCCGCCATGAACACCCACTCTGATGCCTCTATACGGCCGGGGGCAGGACAGCTTTCCACTGCAAACTCGGCAAAGTTCGGCCTCACATCCAGTTTGGCTGCCCCAGAGTCCAGCGGATCTTCTAACTGAGGTGGGCAGAGTGCTGTCCAAGTAGGCCACATCCTGTTGTGGTTAAGGGAATGCTCCAGGTTCCCTGCTGCTGCTACTGCTGCTGTGGCGTACTGCCTCCTCACTTGGCGGGGGAAGGAAGCTGCTAATCTTGTGACTCCAGACTTAGCGTTACTACTGATGGTGCGGTTATTGCTCCTACCCCCCACCTTCCCAGCAGCCGCAGGGCAGCAGTAGTCGTGAGCGCTGTGGAACCCCCGGTCAGACCCTGTCAAGAGGAGGACGATGCCGCACATAGGCGCAGCCAATGATTTACGGAGGGATTTCCCTTTAGTATTTGAGTGTTTGTCTTCCCTCTCAATAGATGGGGAAAAAAAAGTCTCACATTTTGGGACGGTAGCGAAGGGTCAAATAGGTGTGGAGAGCCAGTATGTCATTCCCTTGCCGGTAGTATGTGACATTCGCGCTGTCATAGACAGGCAAATAAAGCTTGCTGCAGGGCCATTCTGCACAAGTGACCCCGTCGGGGCTCCTGCCTCCATTTCCACTGTTTACTGCACTCCGGTTGATTGGGGGTATCTGCCTCGTCGTTCCTCATCTCCATTCCACACCTCATCAGATGCTCCTGCTCCTCCTCTTTGTCACCTGGGTAGTAAATCCATCATTTCCGCCAAGATCCAATGCTTCTGATCCAATGTCCTCATCCTCCTCCATTTCAGTCCCCACCGGACTCATGATGGCCACGAGATGTAGTCGCAACGTCCTACCAGTAACTGCCCAGACAGATTTTCAGAATGTGTTCCTGGACAGGAAGCTAGTGGATATGATGTTTATTCATCCGTAGTCCTGGCGACTGAAAAATAAACGTGCCTCCCGAATAGGCCTAAACAAGGCAGGGTGTCACGCATGAGCTGCTACTGTAAAAATCTAGAAGTTACACAGGGGAGTACTTCTGTCTGACTGGATCACTCAAAAAATCGTTAAGGGCCTTTTCTGTTCATACTAGTCGGTCTCCAACTTGTGCAGGCTGGAAGTCCAGCGGCTGGAAACATCGATATCAGAGTGTGTTGGGGGGGGAGGGAGGAGTTCTGCGCTGCAATCGAGGAGGCTGTGTTCCTGTGTGTAACGAAAGGATAATGTGCATTGCACTGTTTTCTGGCCATTTTCAAGTAATGTTCTGAAGAGGTGGAAAGGAATTTCAGGAACCATTTTCACAAACAGATTGAACAAGTGGCCATTTGCAGGGCGATGACCATCCCTCCTCGGTGCAGCGCGGGGTCACCATGTTCCTCCCATGTCCGTTCCATGGTTCCGATTTGCAGTGGCCGGAGAAAGCCACACATCATTTCCTCTGTTGATGACGCGGAGCAGTTCCTCCCATGTGTGATCGATTCGCCGAGGCAAGCCAGGTGTTGAACTGCGTGGACACCGCTGTGACCCTAAACACATGTGGTATGATGGGAAGCTGTACCTTGTGGAGGATTAAGATGGTGGTGGTGTGGAGGAGGAGGTGTCATTGGCGCAGGTGCAGCAGTTTGACATCGTGGAGGAGAAAGCGGGTCTCCTGTCCAAGTTGTTGGTTGCCTTGGGCAGGAAGCACCATTTCAACCCAGTGCGTTCCGTTTAAAGGACATGTACTGGCCATGGACCGTAGTTACAGCCTCCAGACCGTGCCGTGTGCAGTGCAACCTTGGAACAAAGCGATATGCTCAAGGAGGACCCACCTTCTTTATATCATATTTATGAAGTGCTGGTACTGCCTTTTTTGGGGAAAAGAAAAATTACGGCTTGGAACTCTCCTTCTCGGGCGAGGAACAAGCCATTAGTTCCTTGAACGGTGCAGAGGTCCACATTTGGAAAGGGAGGGACTGCAGTACCAAAACTGGACAGGAGCTCGTCAGCTGCTGCACCTTAGATGGTTGGACGGCTACTGTTGGTTCTTTGCAATCGCCTCGCTGAACAGACTGATGTCGCATGGCAGTTCGAGGAAGGAGCAGGAGCTTTGGGATGATATCAAAGAGTAAACAGCTTCCCTTTTGTGAGTGGTGGAGGCCTTGATGGCTGCTATGGCATGCATGCCTACTGGGGACGAATGTGCTGTTGCTGTTGCTGCGGGGGCAGGATGGACCACCACATTGAGCCACGTTTCTCTCCCAGGCACCGGTATGGTGACGCGGCAATTTGTTGACGCAGGGCCCGTGTGCCAAGTTAGCTCCCTGGCCCACGCCTTTCACTTTTGCCCACGATTCTATATGTTATACCATTTTCGGCCCTCCTACGGTGTCTTCGCAAAGACCTGCCAACTCGCCCCCCTACGAGTATTGGATTTTTCCACGGCCACTTACGAACCCACTCCGCTCGATAGTAGACGTATGCCGCCGCTGCCTGGGAGCACCCCTGTTGCTGCTAGTTTCTTGGAAATCGAGGCGAAGCCGGGTTTTTTTTCCCGTGGCCGCATTGGATCCCGAACCTTTACAATGCGGCTATCTGCTGCTCAACGGCCACACGACCACTTGATGCTGCGCTGCTGCCTGACGAGGCAAGCTGACGCCCCTATTTCCCTGACGATGATGAGGCCATTGGCCTCACCCAGGCCTCCCAAGTGTGCGGTCGCGACTACTTCATCATCTATTTGTGTTTCATCGTCACTGCTGTCTAATCCACGGTTTGGTATTGCCGAGAGGCTGACTCTCACAACCATTTTCCCCTTCCCATGCCACTCTCCACACTCTATACTTTGCCGCATACTTGCAAGAAGAAGGCGATATTGGCCTCCATTTCTTTGCTGCCAGTAGCTGCTGACTGCCCCTCCTCAAATTGTTCATCCTCGCTATATAGTGGGCGCTGAGTCCAGACCACATGTAGATCTCTGGCTGAGGAACCGGATGGGACAGAGGCGGGCTGTGAGGGGCAGGTGAGGGCAATGACCGCTCCAGGGCCATGCCAACTTATTGGTGGTGTATGAGGTTCCACCGACTCTTGGCTGGGGTTGTCAGATGTCACTGGGAGGAAGAGGATGACCTAGGTCAACCACTCATGAACACCTTGGGTTGCACTGAAAACAAGACGGCCCGCTAGATTGCAGCGGCAGTTGTGGCATCACCGAGTGACCTACTGCTGCGACGTCCCCTAGCTGTGCTGCGCAACTGGGCAGGTTCCAGGAATGTTTGTGCCCTCTGCCACTGCTGGTGCAAGAGCCTGCCACTATCTGTTCTGGACTGTCTGTTTGTTCTAAAAGTACAGGACACTGTTTGTGTATGTTATCTGTATATGATAAATATTACCCCTGTTTTTGACTCCAAATGAACCAGTAACATACAGCTTGGGTTACCCTTGGATATAAATTGCGATCACAAATGGTCAGGAAAAATTTACTTGTTATGTGTAAATGTAATGGGGTAAATGTAAAAGCACAAACAGGTTAATTAACTTGGACATGAATTAGGCTACAGGAAAAAATTGAATATATTTTGGCGTTGAAAAAGAGGTTTATTTTCTTTCACAGACACCCGCAAAAAACAACTGCTTAATTAAACTGGAGTAAATTGCAGCCAAAGAACTGAGCCCCCACACAAACTTCGTTGATTTGTAGAGTGCTCATAAACACTTTCCGCTCTTCGTTTTTACGCAAACATACATAGAGGATACAGTTGTAATTCAACTCTTTTGCTTGTGAAATTTGCTACAGGAATACAATTTATATATTTTGGCGATATGAAAATGATGGTTTTTCTTGGCGTCAGCCACACCAGCAAAATCAACGCTTAATTAACCCTGGATTGTAAATTGCGCCAAAGACTTGAGCCGGCACAAATATAGTAGCTTTGTAGCGTGGTTTGTTTACAATTGGTGTTTTCTAGCCACACAACCAAGAGATAAGTTGTAATTGTATACCTTTGCATGGGTGGAATTAGGACTCTAGGAAAAATGTTATATATTTTGCGCGTCTGAAAAAGACGGTTTCTTGGGGTCAGACACCAAGCAAAACAACGCTTAATTAAAAACCCCTGGATGTAATATTGCGCCAAAGATTGAGCGCACAAACTAGTAGCTTTGTAGCGTGTTACAATCTGATGTTTTCTTGCCACACAAACAGAGATACAGTTGTTAATTAACCTTTTGCTTGTGAATTAGGCTACAGGAAAAATTTATATTTTTTGGCGTTGAAACAAGACGGTTTCTTGGGGTCAGCACAACAGCATAACACAGTGCTTATTTAACCCACTGGATGTTAAATTGCGCAATAGAATTGAGAGCCAAAACTGAGTGGTATTTGGTATTGTAATAAATAATCGCTGTTTCTTTAAAATGAATACAAAGGAATGGCTTAGATCCAATTGGTTATTGACTGTTTATGAAGGCTGCAGTGGACGCACACTGGATTTCAGATCCCAATACCCCATAAAAAATTAGAAATAGAACATTAACGTAGAACAGTCTTGAGACAAGCTGAGACACCCACAAAATTGACTGTATAAAAATCAATTCCTACGTTAGAGCTATCAGCCGACGGCAGCACCCTCCCTGATGAGCACAGTGAGAGCGATAGTGTGAGCTCCCGGGTCGGCCCGGACTTAAATCAGTTCGGTGTCGTCACAGAAATCCCGCGGTCTCTGATTGGCTTCAATCTGCACATGTATGCAGGCTATGCCCTTCTTCCTACCAGAGTGCTTTGCCCCATGTAGGCCATGTGCTCGCTGCAATTTTACTCAATCCTATAAAGCACACTGCGTCAACCGAAGTACCCAAACTTCGAATTCGTTCCGGGGAACCGAAGTTACTTCTGAAAGGCCTAAACGCATTCACTTCGTTAGAGTCGATTCGCCCATCTCTTAATTCATAACTTTTACTATGCAGGTTGGTACAATTAGAATGATATAAATTTTATATTGTTTTCTATGTTTTATTGCTTTTACATAATCAAATACCATAACTTTTTTTATTTTTCTGTATATGGAGCTGATTAAGGGCTTGATTTTTTTTGAGTGATGAGTTACCATTTTCATTGGTACCATTATGGGGTTCATATGATGCTTTGATCCCTTTCTATCGAGGTTTTTGCAAGGTGAGATAAATAAAAGACAGCAATCCTGGTGGTGTTTTTTAATTTTTTTTCTTTATAGCTGTATGTATAAATGACATGCTAGCTTTACTTAGTAGGTTGATCCGATTACAGCAATACCCAATTTGTATATTTTTTCATGTTCTACTGCTTTTACACAATAAGAATAGTTTTAGCCAAAAAGGAAAAAAACACATTTTTGTCACCGCCATAGTGTGAGAACCATGATTTTTTTATTTAAACTGGTTTCACCACGATTTCATTTCATACCTCCTGTATCCAACTCTTCAGCACTGTGTGCTCAGAAGGGGGCGTGTGTGTTTTAGTTTTGACTTGCATATCATCGTGACCCTGGCAAGGATATAATCACATGCCTGCTCTCTAAGTCAAAAAAGAAGTATCTGTTTATGTAGAGAGCTGTCAGTAGCTACAATGTAGCTCAGAAGTAAAGTTTTTGCATCACAGCACAATGTTCCTAGTTTCAAATCCCTGCAGGAACCAAATCTGTGGATTTTTTTCTCTTTAGCAATGCACATACTTCATTGAGGTATCTTTTTTTATTTATTTGCACTGTTTGACTAATTACTAAGGCGTACAGAGGACAAGAGTATAATGACAGCACCTGGGGTTTGAACACTGAGTAGCTACCTGAGAGAAGAGGTGATGCCTGAGCATGTGTGACCAGAACTGAGGAGCTCTCAGCCTTGGTCGTGTCCATTGGAGACGAGCTGAACACTATGGATCACTAAAGGAGCAGCTAAAACAAAAACGGTAGAGAATTTTTAATAATGATGATTCATGCAAATTTGTATTATTTAATTTGCAAGCTTCCTACATCAATTTTACTTCCCTTTAGTTAATATCTATGCATTGCAATCTTCTGATAGCTATGACTTTTTTAATTTTTCTATGTACAGAACTGTATTGCAGCTTGTTTTTGCAGGATAAGTTGACATTTCTATTAGTATCATTTTCTGGGGACAAAGCTTTGTGATTGCTTTTAAATCTGATTTTTGGAAGACACAGGTGAATAAAATACTGCAATCCTAGTAGGGTTTTTTATATTTATTTTTGACAGTGCTCACCGTACAGTACACATAACATTTTAGTTTTACTCGGTGGGTCGATACGATTACAGCGATACTCAGTTTATATATATTTTTTTTTGTATTGAAGCTCTTTAAAAAAAGTGTTTTTATTATGTAAAACAATATTTGTGCATTTCTATCTTCTGATCATTTTTTTATTTTTCCATATAAAGAGCTGTGTAAGAGATTTTATTTGCTGGATGAACTGACATTTTGATTGGTACCAGTTTGGCGTTTCTATAACTTTTTGATTGGTTTTTAATCCATTTTATGTGCTGTGGGATAAACGTAAGTAGCTATTTTGTGCCATTTTTTTCAATGGATTTAATTGTATTGGTTATACAACATCTGGTTCCATGCTGCGATCACCTGGGCCCCGCTTGTGAGCCCGCACAATTTCCAGGGAGAACCTGTACGTCCATTTGTGAGAAGTTACTTCCCACCAGGACTTACAGGTACGTCCAATGTCGGGAGGGGAGTAATAAAATGGTCATTGAGGGCTGCTGTCAGGTTGATTTTATTTAAATAAAGTGCTTTTTGTGTTGTGTCAGTGTGTCTTTAACCATTTTATTCCAGTTTTAGTAATAGAGGCGTTCGACAGACACCTCTGGGGCTTTACAAGCGCTGGGGCTTGGTGTCAGCCTTGAATTTACAAAAAAGCAAAACAGAGCTGGCTGACACCAAGCCCTAGCACCGGTAATAAAAAGATGTCTCTCTGATACCTCTTTTACTGGAAATAATTGTAAAATTGTAATTAATTGGATCCAACACAGGCCCAACGTAGTCGAGCAGGGAAACCTGTGAAATACAAAAACACTAATTGGCATTTTGCTGACAGCTATCTATAATGCGTAAGGCAGCATTGATATTAAATAAGGTCCTACAGATAGGTAGAACCCCCTTTTTAGGTAGAATCAATTAAGCAGTTAGTTCCCTAAATTAGTTAACCAATCCCATGCTATTAGATAGGTAGCCACCTCCACTCGCTATCCAGGTAAATAGGCCAACTCATTACGTGATAAGTAGGGATGAGCAATATTATCGACAAAAGTTGAAATCAGCACGATTTTTAGGCTGATCGGAAATTTCTGATCACACAATATTTTAGGTGACAATCTTACAAATAATCTATTACTACTGCGCCATTTTCAGCGTTTCCTGTGATTTTGGCAGCCAGCCAATCAGTTCTGAGGATAGAGAGGGGTGAGGAGGATGTACAACGTCACCACTTTGTGGTGTATGGATCTCATTGGCTGCAAAAATCATGTGACCTCGTTTTATCTATGCTGCTGCATTTCCTGTTTGAGCTCATACTCTGTCTATGCCTCTTCACAGCAGGACGTGTCTGTCTGCATTTAAACCAATAGCTGTTCTAACAGCTCTGATAGTCACTTCTAATACAAGAAACCATCCACCTACGGCTTAGAATAGAGTTAGATTAGAGAATTGCACTTCTTATTTAGTTAGAGAAAGTTTTAAGGATATCTACTGGAGTGTGTAGCCGCGGGGCTGCCTGGGGTGTGGTGGGAGGTGGAGGGGGGGGTTGGCAGGAGGAGAGGCATTTGAAAAGAAGATATTTTGCAGCTCAGTGTGTTCTGTGATTTTCAATTGAAAAAGAATTGTTTTCTACCACTTTTTTGGCCAGCAGACCTCTGCTAGCAGTTGAAATTGTCCCTGTGTTTTCAGTTCTATTGCAATCACTGCGTGTCAGTGTTCCCAAAAACCGGCTTAACTTATCCCTATAACTTTTAAATAGTTTTACTGAAGTCCGTGCGTCTCAGTTTGGCGCAAAGAGTCCAGTTGTACGAATATTGTGTTCTACAAATTTCCTAGTAAATTACGCTTGTAGTCAGTGGTGTGAAGGCTGCCATATTAATCCATATAATATTTAAATACTCTTATTGCAGTCCATGCGTCTGTTTGGCGCAAAGAGTTCAGTTGTACGAATATTGTGTTCTACAAATTTCCTAGTAAATTACGCTTGTAGTCAGTGGTGCGAAGGCTGCCATATTAATCCATATAATATTTAATCTGTGGGTCATGTAGATTTAAGCGTCATGCTGTGGTCCAGGACAGGCATAGTCAATGTCCAGTTCAACTCAAACGGTGGTTCAAAGACACCTTTGTCAGGCAATTGTTAATCTGTGGGTCATGTAGATTTAAGGGTCATGGTGCGGTCTAGGACAGGCATAGCCAATGTCCTGTTCAGCTAAAATGGTGGTTCAAAGACTCCTTTTTCCGACACTTTTTAATCTGTGGGTCCTGCAGGTTTTCGGGTCATGCTGTGGTACAGGACAGGCATAGTCAATGTCCAGTTCAACTAAAATGGTGGTTCAAAGACTCCTTTTTCCGGCACTTTTTAATCTGTGGGTCATGCAGGATTTCGGGTCATGCTGTGGTACAGGACAGGTATAGTCAATGTCCAGATCAACTAAAATGGTGGTTCAAAGACTCCTTTTCCGGCACTTTTTAATCTGTGGGTCAGACAGGTTTTGCGGTCATGCTGCGGTCCAGGACAGGCATAGTCAATGTCCAGTTCAACTAAAATGGTGGTTCAAAGACTCCTTTTTCTGGTACTTTTTAATCTGTGGGTCATGCAGGTTTTTGGGTCATGTTGTGGTACAGGACAGGTATAGTCAATGTCCAGTTCAACTAAAAATGTGGTTGAAAGACTCCTTTTTCTGGCACTTTTCAATCTGTGGGTCAGACAGGTTTAAGGGTCATGCTGAGTTCCAGGACAGGGATAGTCAATGTCCAGTTCAAGTAAAATCATGGTTCATATAATACTGCCTTCTGGCACTTTTTAATTTGTGGGTCATGCAGGTTTAAGGGTCATTCTGTGGTACAAGACAGGGATAGTGAATAGTCTGTCAGTTTTTTTCTGTGACGCTTGTTGCCTAATTGTCTTGCCTTAGATATAGCACGTATCCAATTTACTGTTGTGGATGTTAATTCCAGCTTCTCCACCCTTGTTTGGGTGTAAGAATGAAGGTGTTGTTCCTCTCCCATAGAATTTAATGGTCATCGGCGATAATCTGTTATCGACTATCGGATATCGTCATGATAATTGCCGATATAGACTTTCTAATTGATAACGATAGTCGCTCATCACTAGTGATAAGCTGCTGGTGGGTAGGTAAGGCCAGCAGCAGGCAAGACCCCAGTCAGGCAAGGATCCAGATATGTACATAGAAAAGGCTCCAAGTAGGGTGTCAAGGCTCCTGGTATGAAGGCCACATGTAGGTAGGCAAAGTCCTATGTAGGTAGGTGGGGGCTTTAGGTAGGTAGTAGACCCCGGAGTCAATTACTAAGCTCTTATCATTTGACTTGAGGCCTTTACAACAGACTTAACGACTGTTAACGACTTCACAACACAGTAAGTTATATGTCCCCAAGTATAGGTAAAAGGGTTTCCCAGTAAGGTAGGTAGGTTGCTAGGCCACAGGTAGGTAAGTAGGTAGGCTCCAGGTATTTAGGCTCTAGATAGGTAGATTGGTAGGTCCCAGGTAGCTAGGTTTTCCAGGCCCTAGGAAAAGTTGCTCCAGGTAAGTAGGTTGGTAAGCCCCAGGAAGGGAGGTTGGTAGGCCTCAGGAAAGTAGGTTGGTAGGCCCCAGTTAGGTAGGTAGCCCCCAGGTAGGTAGGTAGATAGGCAGGCCCCAGGTAGATAGGCACAGTTAGGGAGATAGATAGACTCCAGAAAGCTAAGTAGGTGGCATGTAGGCCCAAGTTACATAGGTAGATAGGCCCCAGAAAGCTAGGTAGATATTCCTCAGATAGCTAGGTAGATAGGTCCCAGGTAGTTAGGTAGTCTATAGGTAGCCACCTGGTACATATGTAGGCCACAGGTACATAGGTAGGCTGCAGGTAGACAACAGAGGCATAGTTAGCTAGTAGGTAGGCACCAGGTAAGTTTGTAGGTTGTAGGTTGGCCCCAGGTAGCTAGATACATAGGCCCCAAGTAGCTAGGTAGGTAAGGGATAGCTAGGCCCCAGGTAACTAGGTACGTAGGTAGGCCTCTGGTACGTAGGAAGGCACGGGATATGTAGGTTGGCTGAAGGTATACCACAGATACAAAGGTATGTGGTGGGTAGACCCCAGGTAGGTAGGTTGTACGCACCGCCTGCCGTCAGAAGACAATGGACGACCATAAAAGATGTAGGCAACCGGCAGGAAAGATAGTAGATGGCAGACATGTGCCAAACAGGTTGCTGTATGGTGTATTAAAATTTCAGGGATGTCAGGGTGGCCGGTCCGACAGTATGCCCCAGCATCTCCGTCTAACCAAAGTGCAGCAGGAGAACTGCAGAGTGTGTGCCACCGAAGTCCCAGGAACTTAGCGGGGGGAAAGAGCGTCTTAGTCAGTGACAGTAAGTTACTGACATATGTGTACAGTTAGTATAGCTGCCATGCAGGTTACATGGGCTTTTTTTCCTGGACGGCTGTAGCGAGGTTGGGAGGCTGTCCCCACAGTCCGGTACGGGCTTTTACTGACCTCTTGAGGCATTTAAAAGCCTGCTGGTCAGCCTAGTGGAGAGGTTCAATAGAACCCTGAAGGGAATGCTGAGGAAGGTAGTAGAGAAGGATGGGAGAGACTGGGATTATAAACTGCCCTTCCTCCTGTTCTCCATCCAAGAGGTTCCCCAGTCCTCAACAGGCTTCTCTCTGTTTGAAATACTGTATGGGGGAAACCCCAGGGGGTTACTGAATATCGGCAAGGAAACCTAGGAGAGTGAGAAAACCCCCTACAAAACTGTTGCGGCCCAAATCTCGGATCGCATTAACAGTGTTATGCCCATTGTGAGAGAACACATGCAGAGGACCCAAGAGTCCCAGAGTTGGGTGTACAATAGGGCAGCTAGGGATCAAGATATATTGGTATATTAGTTAGAGCCACCAATATATCTTGGTCATACTTGATTATCCCACTAGGTACCCTGAAGCTGTTCGTCTGTGTAATACATCCCCAAAGTGTATTGCCCGGGAGCTGTTTCATATTTTTTCTAGAACAGGTCTACCCAAGCAGATACTGACAGATCAGGGTACATTTTTCATGTCCAAGGTAACGTAGGATTTGTGTAAGCTGCTAAAAAGGAAACAGCTCTGAACCTTGGTTTATCATCCCCAAACAGACAGCCTAATGGAGAGGTTCAATCGAACCCTGAAGGGATGCTGAGGAAGGTAGTAGAGACGGGTGGGAGAGACTGGGATGATATGCTGCCCTTCCTCCTGTTCTGCATCCGAGTGGTTCTCCAGTCCTCTACAGGCTCCTCTCTGTTCGAATTACTGTAAGGGAGAAACCACAGGGGGTTACTGAACATTGCCAAGGAAATCTAGGAGAGTGAGAAAACCCCCTACAAAAGTGTTGTGGCCCAAATCTCGGATCGCATTAACAGTGTTATGCCCATTGTGAGAGAACACATGCAGAGGGCCCAAGAGTCCCAGAGTTGGGTGTACAATAGGGCAGCTAGGGATAGACGGTTTAACCCTGGGGATCGTGTACTGGTACTTTTTCCCACAGTTGAGAGTAACTTCCTGGCGAAGTGGCAAGGTCCTTATGAAGAGATGGAGAGGGTTTTAGAAGTAAATTATAAGATCCATCGACCTGAGAAAATAAAACCTATCCAACTATACCATATAAACTCAATTAAGACTTGCCATGACAGAGAATCCATAGTCATAGCCCGGTCCACCCAAATGGAAGCCACCTCAGGATTGAGAAGGTTGCCATAAGTGATGCCCTCTCCCAACCTCAAAAACAAGAAACTTGGGAGTTTCTACAGCAGAATAGGAATATTTTCACCGACCTTCCAGGCACTACAAACGTGGTGCAGCATGAGGTTATTACTGATCCCTCGGTAAAAGTACATGTTAAACCCTACCAAATTCCAGAGGCCCGTAGACAGGCAGTTTCTGAGGAGATGTTTGCCCTAGGAGTAACTGAAGAGTTTAAAAGCAGTTAGTCTAGCCCTATTGTGTTAGTACCTAAGCCGAATGGAACCTGGCAGTTCTGCAATGACTTTTGCCGCCTGAATGAAGTGTCTCAGTGGTATTCCTTTCTGATGCCCAGAGTAGATGAACTAATCGAAAGGTTAGGGTCAGCCAGGTACATTACCACCCTATGTTACTGGCAGATGCCCCTGTCAGAGGAGGCAAAGGAAAAAACTGCCTCTTCCACCCTGGATGTGCTTTTCCAATACTTCAGGATGCCTTTTCTGCTACAAAGGGCACTGGTCACATTCCAGAGAGCAATTGATAAAGTTTTAAAGCCCCGCACTAAGTACTTGATTCACTCAGGAACGTTGGAGTTACTGCTAACCCCGAGAAATGTGCCATCAGGTTAGAGAACTATATTTACTATTTTGCCATAGGCAAACTTAATCTCTATAAGTTCTCAATCTATAAAAAACTAAAACGTAACTTTTATTATGTATAACACTTATCCTCTATACACACTATTTAAAAACCTGATTTCTAACCTCTCAATTTATCACTTTCTACTTCTGAAAGAATAACTCCTTTTCTATTATCAAGTCTGGTGCAACACCACCTATTAACAGGAAAGCCTTAAATATACAGTAATTTACTAACTCCCGTAGGGGATCCCAAGCATCCTACTTGGGCAGTCATCCCTAATCTAATGGACATAAACTATATAAAGTTTCCTTATGATACCCTCTGCAGCGGGTGACACTTGTAGACAGAGGTGAGAAATCAGAATTTAAAATGTCATGCCTGACCTCCCCAACATGTTTCACCAGCTAAACTGGCTTCGTCAGGGGTTAGAGGTCCGGTCCCATGTGGTCTAAGCTCACTTCCTTTTACATCATGTTAGGTACACACCCTATTCAGGTGCTCACCAATTAGCCATCAGAGAATCCACAAAACACACTCCCCCTTCCACTCTCCTGCATGCATACTAATACTATGTGCCACTGCTGCTGCCACTACCACCATGCTCCCATAAACAACATTCCTCAGACAAGTTCTCCATCTCCATAGCGGGCTTGCGCCTTATCTTACCATGCCGCTCGCGCCCACGTACTATATGAAAGGAGATATCAGCCCTGACTGTAATGGACTTCCGTCCCATTTTTCTCATATTATTGCATCTGCGTGGCTCACCTAGAACGAACTAAGCAGAATAGGTGTTACATTCCACAGCACACTACCAGCTTTATCACCTCCCATGAACCCCTTCTCCTCCATGTCTAATATGCATATTCATAGGGAATACATACTCCATTGTACTGTACACTATTGTCTTAGTCTCTTCCCATAAACCACTTCTCCTCTGTATCTAATATACATATTCATTTTAATAAAGCTACAGGCCCTATGGTTAGCCTGCCCCCTCCCGCAACTTCACCTCCCACCTTCCCCATTAAAGCTTCTTTCTTACAGATCACGGCTAGTTACCCAATTTATCACGCCACAATGAGAGCATGCAAAAATGTCAGTACACTCATGTTCCACTGTATCTGCACACATCTGCACTGCATATACTGTATTCAAAACTAGCACAAAATCTACGCAGTGAGCAGAAACAACAAATCCACACATAAATAGATGCACACATAAATAGATGGCAATCCACTTCTGAGCTGCGTCTCGTCATAGCAACGTAAGTGTATATATTATATGATTCAGTTCCTAACAAACTCTTCATACACAGAAACAATATACATATATCCCAATTTGTTAAATAGTTACTGTGGCCTCATGTGATCAATACCTATCATCATTGCAAGACACAGGGAAAAGGGGGGACAAGGTGGGAGCAGAGGAAGCAGGAGGGAGAGTTTAGAGGAGGCTCGTTATTTGAGATATGTAGTGGGTAAGGGCACCATAAGACCCTAGATAAAAAAGGTGGAGGCAATCCAGAGCTGGCCACAACCCCTTACAAAGAAACAAGTGAGGGCCTTTCTGGGGATTGTTGGTTACTTCCGCAGGTGTGTGCCAAATTTTGCCTCCATAGCTGCGCCATTGACGAACCTAACGAAAGGGAAAAAGGCAGTAATGGTTTATTGGTCTGAGGAAGCGGAAAAGGTATTTCAGGCCATAAAGAAAGACCTGTGCAGTCAGCCGGTGTTGGTGGCACCTAACTTTTCCCGAGAATTTGTTGTTCAGACTGATGCCTCAGAGTTTGGTTTGGGAGCAGTTATGTCGCAGGAGGTAAGTGGGGAAGAACACCCCGTCACTTACCTGAGCAGGAAGTTCAGGTCCTGCGACAGGAATTATTCTATTGTGGAAAGGGAATGTCTGGCCATAAAATAGGCACTGGAGTCCTTCAGGTATTATCTGGCTGGTCGGAAATGTTGTTTGTTTTTGCCGTATGAATAAAACCCTGTCATTTTTGCATCCAAAACTAACTCCTACAAAGGGTTAATGAAGTTCTAGAGGGAAAATGGTTCTTCTTTTGGGACTTGACCTAAAAGGAAGCTACCACCAATAGGCTGCATTAGGCTGCATCCACACGGCAAAGGAAAAATACTCGTCAGATTCTAATTCAGATTCTGATAAGTATTTGAACAGTATTATACACTCAACTTTCATTTTCTGATGCGGTTTTCAGATTCAGTCATATGTTAGAATATGTTCTAAGTTTTTTGAAGTAATGGTGGTTTTGAAATCTGACCTCATTAAATCCAAGATGTGTAAACAACAACTGTCAGATTTTGCCAATTTTCAAATCCTAAAGCCATGTCAAAACCCGATGGTAAGACCAAGTTGTGCAGACATACCCTTAAAGAGACAGCTTTCTTCTTTCCAAACAATAGCTTATTTACATTTACTGAATACTGTTTTCCAAGGAGCATTACCTGGCTTGTATGTCTCCCTGCACTTTCCCCCTAGAACTTACAGATGTAGCAGAGATTAACTTGACATATAATGCACTTTTATATCACAGCACAGAAAATTATCCAAACTTTTTCAGTGCTTATCAATGGATTTGTTTGTGATCTAAGAACAGATAAAACAGAAAGTCGTGATTTCACCGTCAAGCTAAACTCTGCTACATTTATAGGCATCATTAACATGTCAATATTTTGGTCAATATTTTGCATCAGTATTCATAAGCCAATGTCAGGAGTAGTCAAAAAAAAATGTAAATGTTTCAAATATACAATTTGCTTCACTTCTTGGTTTAATTTAGATAGACTGGAACAGTATATTGACCAAAACTGCTGTTTGGAGGTGGCGCTACACTGATGTTCCTTATCATGATTTTCATGTTTGGCCAGATTGTCTTAACTATGCTGCATCGCTTGTGACCCATCTGTACATTGTCTGGATTGTGACAATGTTTGCTTACTGACCTTACCAAATGTTTGACTTTATGCTTGATATTGACCATTGTGTGTTTTTTGCACTCTTTGGTATTTAGTCTGATTTTATTGACATAATTGATGACGTCTCATTGCTATTAGCAACCACCTGCTCCATGATATTTTCTGTCCCAGTCTTTTCTAAAAGCCACAAAACCAATCAACTATTGGGTAACACATATGTAATTTAATCCTAAATTCCAAGACCCTTATGAAAGTTTCAGCAAAAGTAGGCTGGAAGAATGTACATTTTTTGTTAGCCATCATATAATAGGTTCATTAAATTGTGCTATGTCATACAGTGACTATTTGTTGTTGCCTTCATTGTGCATTGTACTGCTCTAATCGATCATGATCCTTGTCAGTTGTGCCCCTGATGATTCTTGTACCTCTGCACACTGATCCTTGGCTATTTAAAAGGCAATGTGTACAGCTAATTTCATCATCCATCTAAGGTATGTCTGCACATTATGTTTTATTTAAAGGAAAACTTCAGTTTGTCTCACTGCCTTAACAGTAGCATGTCCCAATGCCTATTTGAAAAACGAGGTGAATCCCTTGGTTGTGTTTAGATTTAACATATAGATGTACCAGAAATAAACTTGGCAGATACTACACTGTGATATTGTGGCAGAAAAGGATATATTATCGCTCTCAATGCTTTACAAGAAGAAGTAATGAGCAGATTACCACAACGTTCATACTTAGGCTATTACACTTTGGTTCTTAATCAGTTTGTTTTGTGACTATTCCTCTTGTCCTCCACCTACTCAGACCTATTGCCTGTTTGACCATGATTTATCCTGACTAGTGTTGAGCAATTACGTTGGCTATCGACATCGGGCGATAGTCGATAGTCGGCCACCATCTATAAGGTTTTTCGATAGTCGATCATCTCCGATGACCATAAAGTCTATGGGAGAGCACACAACACTTTATTCTTACACCCAAACAGGGCTGGAGAAGCTGGAACTTAACAGCCACAACATTCAAATTGATACCTGCTACATCTTATGCACAACACTTAGGCTATAAAAGCCGGGTGGCCACAGAAAAAAGTCAAAACCTTTCACTATCCCCTGTCTTGTACCCACAGCATGACCCTTAAACCTGCATCACCCACAAATTAAAAAGTGCCAGAAGCAATATTATTTTTAACCATCATTTTACTTGAACAGACATTTGAATACCTGTCCTGGTACGCACAAGACCCTAAAAACCTGCATGCCCCCCAGATTAAAAAGTGCCGGAAAAAGGATCTTTCAACCACCATTTTAGTTAGAACTGTACAATGAACAAACCCTGTCCTGGACCGCATCATGACCCTTAAACCTTGTCTGACCAAAGATTAAAAAGTGCCGGAAAAAGGATCTTTCACCACCATTTTTAGTTTCACTGGACATTGAGACTAGAACTGTCCTGGACCTGCAGTAACCATTAATCCTTTCTGACCCCACATTTAAAAGTGCCTGGAAAAAGGAGTCTTTCAACCACCATTTTAGTTTCACTTGACATAAACTGTCCGCCTCTCCTGGGCCACAGTAATGACCATTAAACCTGTCTGACACCCAGATTAAAAAGTGGCCGGAAAAAGGAGTCTTTCCAACCACCATTTTAGTTGAACTGGACATTGACAAACCCTGTCCTGCCCACCGCAGCAAATTACCCTGAAAACCTGGTCGACCCACAGATTAAAAAGTGCCGGAAAAAGTAGTCCTTTCAACCACCATTTTTAGTCGAACTGGAGCTTTAACTATACCTGTCACAGGCTACAGCATGAGCCCCAAACCTGCATGACCCCCAGATTTAAAAATGCCGAAAACAGGGTCTTTCAACCACCATTTTTAGTTTGAACTGGACATTGAACTATACTGTCCTGTGCCACAGCATGACCCATGCCGATTTTACAGTGGGTGGCGATGAGAGCCCCAGGCTGGCGACCGTCATCTATGAACACGCAGGTTTAAAAATCCCTGGATGACGCAGCACGAAAAACTGTCATGCTGAAGCAAGTGCGGAAGCGTAAGTGTGGAGAACTCCACCTTCCTCATTACACAGTCGAGACCTTGGGTAGCTCTTGCCCCCTTTGTATGAGTGCGGACCAATTGAGCTTTAACGTTGGGAAAATACTGGTGTTAACGCTCCTGTTTTACTCCCAGGTGCCCTTTTTCTTGGCATTCTTTTTCTCATTGTTAGGCTCAACGTGCTGGAGGAAATATGTCTCTGTACTCTTGTTCTCCTGTCCGTGCTCCAATACACATGTCCTCAGAATAACCTACATCTGGTCAGTTTTTCCTGTACCTCCTTGTACAATACAGAGAATTTTTTTTAACAAGCTATTTTGTACATGCAAGTTTTTTTAGTAGTTTACAGTTCTTAGAAAACACATTTTTTTATAAATAGGATGGAATTCCCAACAATGTCTTATGTTTCATCTTTATTTTTAATTATATTATATGGGTTTGTCCTCATACATGGATTTAAAGCTAATGTTAAAGACCTTGCAAAAACAATCATTTGGCAATATGTGTCCATTAACAGTGTCCTACCTATTCCTGATTCTGACACGCACCATCACCCTTGAGTCCACTCTTGACAATTGTGAAGAACAAATGTCTGGTAAAAACAACATTTTTTTATAATAGGACCTGTAGTATAGCTGCATGTCACAGCAAAATGCCCCCAAAATCAACAAGCATGACCCTTGAGCCCCACTTTGGACATTAGTGAAGAACAAATGTCTGTTAGAAACAAACATTTTTTTTTATAATAAGAACCTGTATTATTGCTGCATTTCAAAGCAGCATGACCCAAAAAATTATAAATTATGAAGTTCTCAGCCACTGGTTAAAAATGTGAGGGAGAAAATGCAACTTAGAAAATCCAACATTTCTGTTCCCAAAATTACCATAATTATTGCTGAATCTCACAGCAAACATGACCCCAAAAAATTATAAATATACTTCTCGCCACTGGTAAAAATTGTGAGGCAACATGACCTCCAAAACCACTGACAATGCGAAAAAATTTCTAAAGATGAAAGTGAGTAAAATGGAATATGGTTTTGTCATGAAACCTTGGTGGTCTTTTACAGGTCTCCTCACAGCAAAACCAGCAAATGAAACTGTTGGGATCTGAGAATAAAAATTGCAGTAAGAAATGATTCATTTTAAAGAAAATAAGTTTTTCCAATAGACCATTACTGTTTGGAGAGGATGTGAAGTAGACCAGCAACTAATCTGGGAACCTCGGCACTGGGGCCACAACATCATCAGAGATCCATGCCTGATTCATCTTGATGAAAGTCAAACGATCCCACATTATCTGTGGAAAGCCGGATGCGTTTGTCTTTAATGACTCCTCCAGCTGTGCTAAGGTCCCGGCTCAGATATGACACTCCCTGGCTGCTGGGGCAGGACAACACTCTAGGCGTGGCGAGCCAGCTCGGGCCATTCGTCCAATTTATGGATACCAGAAGTCTTATTGGGTCAGGACACATCACAAAGAACCTCGGTGTTGCACGCAGATAGTCGTGCACCATGATCTTAAGCTGGTCCTGGGTGTTGCTAGTGTTGTGCCCCCTGCATTGCATGCGTTTGTTGAGGTGGTAAATAAAGGATTGCCAAGGTCACCCATTAGGCTTCTTGCCACCTTCCTGCCTGCTGCTGCTGCCGCGACGTCATGACTTGGCACTCTACTGCTGGTCACGTCGCTGGCGTTTGTTCCACCGTGACATTCTGAAGAACGTTAGAGCAGACGCAACAATTTCCTTTTGTTCCCCCCCAGGTTTTTTTGATCAATCATCAAAGGTCTCCATTTCCTGCATTTTACTCACTTATTTGGGTGGGTGAAGAAAAGTGCTTAGTTTTGTATTTGGTACCGGGGGATTCATGAGGGTGGCCACCCTTAACTGAGTACATGTTGATGGTCCCTTAATGTGAAGGATCATGTTGGAGGAAGTGGAGCAATCCAACAAACATGTGATGACGATGGAGCCTTGATTTCCCAAAGCCACTGGGTCGAGGGGCACTACAAACATGACTTCTCACATTCCTTCCTCCGGCCTCAAATTGCCGCGCCAACCTCTTTCAAGGCAGAGACGTCGGTAACGTCGGTGTCTAGGAATACCCTTCTCCTCCTCCTCCTACCGCTGACCTCCGGCACAGCTTCACACAGCCCTGACTTGCCTGAGATGAACACCACACCCCTGAGAGCGATGAGCCACCTTGCACTAGCTCTGGCCCCCCGAACCACTGCCTAAGAAGACCAATGAAATTGTAAAGGTTTTGGGCCTTGTGGTTTGAGGAGGAAAGGCCCGTGCCGCATCTGTGTCCGTCTCCTCCTCCGTCGCTGGGGGGCCCTTTTTTTCAGAGTGCCCAACGACGTTCCAGAACTAAATACAAAATGCTCAGTACAAGGGGCTTGTCCGCACTGACCATTTTTGGGGGCTTCTTAAAAAACGGCAAGGATGGTCAGAGTCTTTCCCCTCCCCACTTCGGTGGTCAACCCCCCGAGGTCCGACCGCTGTTGTCAGGCCATGTGTCACTTCGTACTGCGTAATGGCATTGCGCTGCTGCCACAATCGCTGGAGCATTGGAGGGTGGAATTCCAGTTGTTGCCACGTCAAAATGAAACGGTTGACGGGGGGGCCCGAGCTGACGCTGCAACGCAGCCAGGGGGGACAAAGCGGGTGCGAACGGGGAAGTGCGAACTCAACCTCGACCCTTTCTTCGCAGGCAGTCCAGACCCGGGTAGCTCTTTGAAATTTTGACGCCCAGTTTCATGAATTGCCAGGAAAGGGATGTGCTCCACCTCCGATCTTAAGGGGGGCCATCGATGTCGCCCGTTATCGCAACCCCCTTCCGGCACAAGGTTCTTGTCACCCAGCCAGCGATCAGTCTCTTTTCGGAGACCCGTCCACACTCCTGACCTGGGGGGGAGGTCCCCAAGACAAAAATTTTTAAAACGGTTTGGTTTTTCTGGGCATGTGATGCCCCAGAGGACCGGGGGGAAAAGCCCTGCACCATCCCTGGGGTTTTTTGAAGAGCTTTCCCCCGAGCCTGAGAGCCACCGTCACCCCCAGAACATCCCCCAGCTAACCCAGTGAGCGTCACAGAGATATACCCCTTTGGGCCCGTGCTTACTAGTCCAGTGTCGGGGGCAGATGGACTTTTCCCGGCCACAATGCAGACAAACGCTTAAAATTTTTTAGATGACACGGGGCGGGCCGGGGCAGGGACGGCTTTTTGGCAAAAAAACCTGCTGGGATCTGGTATTGGGGCAGGCAAGGGCCATGAATGGGGGAAACCCACCTGTGTCCACCAAAACGGAAAGCAACGGGCCCAAAGGGCCCAAAAAAGCCGGGCAATGCCGACATTCAGGCTTTTGGCTTTGGTGGTTTGGGTTAAAGGTTTCTTCTGCTCCCAAACCTGGAAGACAAAAGGGCGGGCTGCTAGACTGGCCGTGACGGCGTCGGGTCATCAACGGCGGAAGGAAAAGGGGGGTAGGATGGGTCTCGGGGGTGCTGGGGTACTTGGGGAGGGTGGGGGCTGAAGCGGAGGCTGACCCGATCACTCTGAAGACATGGGGGCGAGGAACGTTTGGTGGGGCGGAGGGGGAGGGGGCGGGACAGAGGGGTGACAGTGGTTGGGGGCCCCGGGCGGGGGCTGGCCTTTTTTGGCCAAGTTTTCCCCTCCCATTCAACTCTGCATTCGCTGCTGTGACTAGACATTTTTGGGGGGGGTTAAACCACTTAAGGTTTTGCCTCTATTTATGCTTTTGGGAAAGGGGGCATATGACTCGCGGGGAATAAAGGGGCCTCAAAAAGGCCCAGGTTTGAGAGGTCCGGATTTTTTGACGGCGTTTACGGGGAGGGGGTTTGCCACCGGGCTGGGGGAATCTATCACGGATTTCTGCGACCACTCTCCCCCTTTTTGTGGCGGGACCCGTATTGACACTCCCCCCTTCGTTTTCCCTCCTGCCCAGTGATGAAGGCTCACAAGAAAATTTCTGGGGAAAAGACCACGAGGGACCCGCAATTGCATCATCATCATCTCAACACAGGTGACTTGGTCGCCTGACTTTTTGATCCAGAAGCTGCGGCTAAAACAGGGGGCCTGCAAGGCGTTGCCGCCGCCTGGGATTTTGCCGATTGACCGGCTTCCTTTCCTCCTTGTGGCTCGTAACGGGCGTCAGAGCGACTAAATCACCCTCTTGATTTTTAACACCCTTCTGCCCCCAAACTCATTTTGTCATAAAAGGGGTCTCAGAAAAGGGATTACCCACGTGGTGGGTAAAAACGAGTTGACATTTGGGTGTTCATTTTGGAGGGATGCTGATGATTGAACGACATTTGTGGCCGGACTGGGAGGGCGAGGGGGTAAGACTGCTGGATGCAGGTTGCTTAACCACTGAAGGGCGATTGGCGACGCGTTCGTTTTTGAGATTCACAGGGTCTTGACCCAGCGATGACAGGCCTGCGGTCCTGCAACTGACGACCCTGGCGGTGTTGTCGCCGCACGGAAAGAGCCCTTTCTCGACCTCTACCCCCATGTGCTACCCCCCCCTTTTCCGCTTACCCCTGCATTTCGCTCCATTTTCGAAAAATAAAATTTGAGAAGGGATGGAATGTTTTGGGAAAGTCTCTTATTAAAAAACGGGAAATCACACTATTTCTCAAAACCCCCTAAACAAAACAAAAATTTCTGGATTTAAAAAAAATGCAGGTCTCTCTATCAACAAATCTGGATGGCAAAAGGCAAAAAACCCATCTGTTTTTGTTTTGTATAAAACACGGTTTTTTGCACCTTTCAATTCACCTGTGGTGACTATAAAAATTTCTGTTTTAGATTAAAAGGGAAAGGGTGCGTCAATAACAAAGCTGAGTGCGCCAAATCAAAAACACGTATTGATGTTTCAAAAATAAAGATTTTTTGCACCTTTAAAATTTACCTGTGGGGACTATAAAATTGCTGTTTTAGATTTTCGTGCAAGTGCGTCAATGAACAAAACGTAGTGCGCCAAAGTAAAAAACACGTATCGTTATGTTTTCGTATAATACACTGAATTTTTTTTTGCAAAACCTTTCCAAATTCAAAAAAAACCCGTGGGGTGTATTTTTTTTTTTAAAAAAAACCTTTTTTTTTTTCCCCCCGGGGGTTAAAATTTTTTAGATTTACTGCAATTTGCGTCAATAACAAAGCTTAGTGCGCCCAAAGTCAAAAAAAAAAATATCTGAATTCATTCGGATAAAAGAAGGGATTTTTGGCAATCAATTCACCCTTGTAAAACAAATTGCGGATTCAAATTTTAAATGCAAAGGGGGTCTATCAAAAATTGGACGGGGAAAAGTGAAAAAAAACGTATCTTAAATATTGGATAATACAAGGTATTTTGGCACCTATCAATTCACCTGTGGGGACTACAAAATTGCTGTATTCAAAATTTTTCTGCAAAATAGATTATCAAAAAAAGCTGGTCTGGCAAAGTGAAAAAACACATATCTGAAATGTATTCGGGTAATAAAAGGTATTTTTTGGGACTACAATTCCCTGGAGACTAAAAAATTGCATATTCCATTTAAGTGCAAGGGCCTCAAAAAAACAAAACTGTAGTGCGCCAAGTCAAAAAAACACTATCTGAATGTATTGGAAAAATACAAGGGATTTTGGCACCTATCAATTCACTTGGTGACTACAAAATTGTGTATTCAAATTTTTAAATGCAAAGTAGATCTATCAAAAAAGCGGGGCCCCGCCAAAATGAAAAAACCGTTCTGAAATTTTCGGGTAATAAAAGGATTTTTTTTGGGACCTATCAATTTACCTGTGGTGACAAAAATTGCAGTATTCCATTTTAAATGCAAGGGGCCTCAATAACAAAGCTTAGTGCGCCAAAACAAAAAAAAACGTATCGTTGTATTGGGTAATAAAAGGTATTTTTTTGGGACCTATCAATTCACCCGTGGTAAACTACACAAAAATTTCTGGGTTTAAAAAAAACTGCAAGGTGGGTCAAACAATAAATTGGGGCTGGGCAAAAGTGCAAAAAAAAACGTATCTTAATTATTCGGATAAAAAAAGGTATTTTTGCACCTATCAATTCACCTTGGGTGACTACAAAATTGCTGTTTCAAATTTACTGAAAGAGATCTATCAACAAAGCTGGGCCTTTCAAAAAGTGAAAAAAACACGTATCTGAAATGTATTGGATAATTTAAAAAGGGATTTTTTGGGACCCATCAATTCACCTGTGGTGACTAAAAAAAATTTCAGTATTTACATTTGAAGTGCAAGGGGCCCCAAAGAAAAAGCTTAGTGCGCCAAATGAAAAAACAGTATCTGAATGATTCGGATATAAAAGGGATTTTTTGGGACCTATCAATTCACCTGTGTGACTACAAAATTGCAGAATCACATTTAAGTGCAAAGGTGCCCCAAGAACAAAGCTGTAGTTGCCAAAGTCAAAAAACACTATCTGAAATTTACGGATATTACAAAGTATTTTTGGCACCTATCAACCTTGCGCTTTGGGTTCTAAATTTTAAATACAAGGTGGATATACAACAAGGTGGAATGGGCAAAAATTTAAAAGAACACCCATCTGAAATGTATACTGATAATAAAATGGAGTTTTGCACCAACAAAGAGAGCTGCAGTTACTAGAAAAAATGTGTTCCTATAAGTTCGGGCCCAATATCCCGGAAATTTTCTAGAAAACTGTTAAAATAAAAACTATTGCAATTCACACTAAGTCTTGGTGAACTTTATCCAGTATTCTTTATAGAGCTTGTCTGTGTTCGCCCGCGGGGGCCCCCCCACTCTGCTCCCCCCCGTGACTTTACAGCGGTAGATGCTCCTTTAAAATTCTCTACCTAACTATATAAAATCTTCCAATCTCTAATCTAACTAAATTGTAAGGATCACAGCTAATAGTAGAGGTTTCTCTGTGAAGAAATATAATAATTTCGCTGAGCTGTTTGGACACAAGCAGAGCGCACGTCCTTCTGCTCTGAGACGCTGAGAGACACTGAGGCTGAACAGGAAACGCTGTTCTATGTAAAACGAGGTCATGTGATTTTTCCAGCCAATCGCAACCATACACATCCCAGTCATGATGTCGCACACACATCTCACCCTGCTCTATTCTGTAATCTGATTTGCTGGCCGCCAAAATTACAGGAAGCGCCGAAAATGGCGCGATCTTAATAGATGATTCACAGATTTTAAACCTAAATTATCGCATGATCTAAAAAATCCGATCACCATAAAAACTGTGCCGATTTCAACTTTGTCGATAATAATCGCTCAACACTAATCCTGACCCTTCTGTACCACATTCTAGGACATCATCTGCTTCTACTGGAGATGGCACCAAGGATAGTGTGACCTGGTAGTCGCCTCCTCAAAGGACCAGATCTCTATATAGTGGCAAAAGCAAGAAGACCTCAGTGCAGCTTCAGATGAAACAAGGTTCATGTTCACAGTTAAATCTTACTATACAGTGTTGTTTGTTATTAAATGACAACTACATCTGTTGTAAAGCATTGAGAGCGCTAATATATCCTTTTCTGCCACAATATCACAGTGTAGTATCTGCCAAGTTTATTTCTGGTATCTATATGTTAAATCTGAGCACAACCAAGGGATTCACCTCGGTTTTCAAATAGGCATTGGGACATGCTGCTTCTTTTAGTATTTAACATCATTGCCATGATGCATGTTTTAGCCTAGGACAATACCCCATTGATGGAATCCTCTCCAGCAATCTAGTCCACATACCTTGCCATCTGCTTTTTCAAGAGAAGTACCCAGAAACCTTTGAAAAGCTTTAAACAAAATAACATTTACAATATACTGTTCCAGAGGACTTAAAAAACTTACTGTTATAATAGAAAGAAATCCTTACTATGCTGTTTATGAAACCTTCTTTCTATATGTAGCAGATGTCTTTAGTTTTAGCCCAAGGCATAAAAAAAATCATTAACCGCTTCTTGACATCTGGTCTTAATTATATGGCTCTTCGTTTTTTTCCTCCTCACCTTCCAAAAGCCATAACATTTTATTTTTCTACCAATGTAGACATATTATGGCTTTTATTTTGAGGGACAGGATGTACCTTTTCATTTTGTGATTGACCGAAGCATAGCATATGCTATGTGAAATGTGAAAAAAACTTACCTGTGCCATGTTTGCGGGGGGGTTTTATTTTTACAGCTTTCACTCTTCTGTATAAATGATCTGTTATCTGTATTCTGAGGGTTGCTACAATTCCAACAATATCAATTATGTAGGGTTTTCGTTATGTTCAAGTACCGTATATACTTGAGTATAAGCCGACCGAAATATAAGCCGAGCCACCTAATTTTACCACAAAAAAAACTGGGAAAACGTATTGACTCGAGTATAAGTTGTCACGGTTTATGCCGCGGCCCCTGCTAAGGACTGACAGCGTGCCCGTGCCTCCTGTGTCCCGGTCGCTGCTGCGACATTCCCTGGTGTCCCTCGCTCTTTGCACGCACCTGTCCAGGCTCCTGCCATTCCTGAAGCCTCACCATCTCTGCTTCCTCCAACTTCCTGGCATCCTGTGTGCACACGTGCTCCCTCTAGGGGTGTGCGCCTGGCACTGCACTCTATTTAGAGATCAGTGCTCTTTGGTCCGGCCCATTGACCTGTGACCTCTGCTGTCTTAAGGAGATTCCTGCCTTAGCCTATTATCAGTTCGTTGTTGTCTTTCAGCACAAGAGCTTGACCCCTTAGCTGCTGTATTGCTGCTGACTCTGCTGTATGTTCATTTGCACGTTTACCTGCTGTACAATTGCCGCTGCACCTGCTGGCCTATACCTGCTGTTACCTGCCATCTTACTGCTCCTCCCGGGGATGTGAAAAATCACCAGCTATCCCTGGACTGTGTACACATTTAACGGCTCACCTGGGTGCCTGCCTCCGTTCCCTTCCCTTCAACCCAGACCTGCATTCGGCTACCCCCGCCTGATCTACCATTTTGACCGCGGTGGGCCGGGGGATGGCCAACCGCACGTTTTAGCCACCCGAACGTTACAGTACGAACTGATGATAAAATTTTGGATCCCCGCTGGAGTGACTCTCCCCGACCTGGTAGCCGGGGTGAAACCCTCATGGCGCCCACCTGAGCAATTTTTTAAAAAAGCTGCAGAAACATCCCCCCACTCGTCTGGGACCCGGGTTTTCCCCCGTTCCCTGCCCCCCTGCCCCCCGCCACTGGGGCCCCTTGTGGTTTCCACCTTTTTTTTCCTCCTGCCCCCGGGAAAAAAGGCCCCTGCCCCCAGGGAAAATTCCTTTCTTTTAAAAAGGGGGGGGGGGCCCCCTTCAGGAAAAAACCTTTGGCTACCTGAGGCAACACTCTGCTGTTCTCCCTGCTCGGTTTGTCAGGGCGTTCATTGTAGACATATGCCTCCATTCCGTACCCCGGCCCGAGCTTGCCTGGGGAAAAACGTCCCTCGTTGCTGCCTTTGGGGGGCCCCGATGGATGATTAAGGACGGTTGGGGTCGTGACCTAGTACCCCCCTGGCGACCCCATTGTTTGCTACCTGGACGACATCCGTTTTTCTGAGAGGGAACTAGAGTATGCCAGCAGCCCGCGTCCCCCCGGCCTGCAAGCCTCCGCGCTTTGTACCGGAAACCCGAGTCAACCCCACCTGGCACCTGCTTCCCCCAAGATGAGCCAATGGAAATGAACCCACCATTTTCCCCAGAGGAGTGCCGTCGACGCGCTTAAAAACCTGTGCCGCTGCGGTGGTACCCGTCATTCCTGAAAAATGCCCCCGTCCGCCCAGCTGCACCTCGGAAACCTCAGTGCTATAGTGTTGTGGGTGAAGTTACAATGAATAATGGTGTGCCTGCTCCCCATTTGACCACTCCAGTCACCCTACGTTTTTTGTCTGTTGCTGCTTCCGAGGTTCCTGCTCTTCTGGACTCCAGATCTTCTGAGAACTTCATCCATCCATCCCTACTGTAGAAGTTCTGCCTGCCTGTCTCCCATCTTGAGAAGCCCCTATGTTTCTCTTCAATCAACGGGGAGATCTTGAAGGAGCCAGGCCAGTTCCGTACCCAGCCTGTTTCTCTACAAATTGGAAGTTCCCACCAAGAGGACATCTCCTTCTACGTCCTGCCAAGTTTGTCTGCTCCAGTCTTGCTCGGGCTTCCATGGTTCCAGCTTCACAGCCCATCCCTGGACTGGAGAACGGGTGAAGTCGTCCAATGGGGCAAGCATGGCTACTCTCACTGCATCAAGCCCACCCATCTAGAGCAGCCCTGCCCTCCCGTTTCTCTGCCCATTTGTTCTGCTGTGCCGGGGGAAGATTCAAATCTGCAAGAAGAGCTTCTGGTCTGCAAAGACACCTCTGATTCCCACCCACCCCACCCCCTGCCTATTGTTTCTGCTTCTTCTCCCCAGGTCCAAGATATTTTCCGGGACTCTCTGGACACCTCCTCTGACGACATTTCCTGGGTTACCGAGGAGGAGGTGGTTACCCCTAGCCGTTTTGTGGGTACCCGGCTAGCCCGAAGGGGAGGGCTTAAGGGGGGAGGTACTGTCATGGTTCACGCCGCGGCTCCTGCTATGGACCGACAGCGTGCCCGTTTCTCCTTTGTCCCGGCCGCTGCTGCGACCTTCCCTGGTGTCCCTGGCTCATTGCACGCACCTGTCTGGGCTCCTGCCACTCCTTAAGCATCTCTGCTTCCTCCAACTTCCTGGCGTCCTATGCGCACACGTGCTCCCTCTAGGGGCACGCGCCCGGCACTGCACTCTATTTAGAGATCAGTGCTCCTTGGTCTGGCCCATTGACCTGTGACCTCTGCTGTCTTAAGGAGCTTCCTGCCTTAGCCTGTTGTCAGTTCATTGTTGTCTTCCAGTACAAGAGCTTGACCCCTTAGCTGCTTTGCTGCTGACTCTGCTGTATGTTCATTTGCACGTTTACCTGCTGTACAATTGCCGCTGCACCTGCAGGCCTATTCCTGCTGCTTGGCCTATACCTGCTGTTACTTGCCATCATACAGTAGTCTGCTACCTACCTGGACCGTGCATATGTCCCCAGCTACATCTGGACTGTGTACACGTTTAATGGCTACACCTGCGTTGCCTGTCTCTGTTCCTATACCGTCAACCCAGACCTGCACTTCGGCTACCCACCGCCTGCATCTACCATCTTAACCCGCGGTGGGCCCAGAGGATCCGTCCAACCGCACGTTTCTAGCCATCCTGGTTAGAATCATTACATAAGTCTAGGGTTGGAAATGCAGCAAGTGATGTCCTTCATTAACCAGGACAGACAGCCATAGCAAAGAGCAGCAACTAGAGGACTTGGTGACACCATGTATGAAATTATTGTCCCCAGTAATAAGTCAGGTAGGGCTGTCTCTGTAATTAGCTAAGTAGGGCTCTCCCCAGTAATTAGCCACATTATACAAACACAGCTCATCTACATGCACATTACACACACAGCTCAGGTACATGCACATTACACACACAGCTCAGCTACATGCACATTACACACACAGCTCACTACATGCACATTACACACACACAGCTTAGCTACATGCACATTACACACACAGAGATCACTACATGCACATTACACACACACAGCTCAGCTACATGCACATTACACACACAGCTCACTACATGCACATTACACACAGCTCTGCTGCAGGCACATTTAACACACAAATATTCAGCTCTGCTTCAGGTCATCCAGCAGTGATCACAACCAGCACAGCAGAATTCTACATACATTGAGCAGCATCACATAACTCACCCTACTCCATGTGAAATCATCACAGGTCCTGGAATCACAACGCAGTCACATGAGTCTTCTCCATGTGACATCACCACAGGTCCTGGAAGAGCCAGCACTTTCGGGTGAGGTGAGTTGTACTTTGGATACGTAGAACTTGTATAACATATACACTCCAGTATAAGCCAAGGGAAGCTTTCCAGCATAAAAAATGTGCTGAAAGAGTCGGCATGTACTCGAGTATATAGGATACTTTAAAAAAAATGCAAACCTTCTCTAGTTCTTATATTTCTGCTGCAGCACCATTTTCTAAGACCAATAACTATTTGTTCTTCTACCTATGGACTGGGTGTATTTTTTTGGGAGGGGAAGGCTGAAGTGTTCATATTATTGGTACCATTTTGGAACAGATGCAACTTTTTGATCACTCTTTAGTCCATTTTTTAGGAGATATGAAATTACCAAAACCCTCAATTTTGGCATTTGGAATTTTTCTTCTCTGGTGTGCAGTGTATGAATAAATTATGCTATATTTTAATTAATCAGATTTTTATGGACTCAGCAATTACAATTATGTGTAACTTGTTTTTAATCTATAAAATGGGCGAGAGGGGGGTGGTTTGATCTTTTTTGAATTTTTATACTTTGAAACTTTTTTTTTTTACCTTAATATTACGTCCCCTAGGGTACTTGACCGCTAGGGGGCATTATTGTCAGCACACCCTTCTGCAGTGTATAAACAATGCAAAAGGGTGTTTAAATGTAGTGGATTCCTGGGGCAGAAAGTAATAAGAAAAAAACAAATACATGGCGTCTATGGAATCTTTCATAAGACTTCCAGCCACCATGTTAGTGGATCAGCACCCTGCGATCTCGCTGCAGGGGTGCTGATCAGAGTGAGGAACGATGTGTGTCACCATTTCTCATTCTTTTAGACTCCGCAGCCACAATTGCCGTAGCGACTAAAGGGATAGACCGCAGAGAATGCATCCAGACTCATTCCCTAATGTTAGTGGCGGGGCAATTTATAGCAGCCACCAGTTTCCCATTTGGTGGACTTGCAGAGTTAGATTGCTACACAGAATCTTACCGGCACCAGGACATACCCATATGTCCTGTGTTAGTAAGGGGTTAAACCAACATCTCTATTACTATAATTGTAATAGTTTAGTCACTCCTAAGCAGTCTTCATTCCACCCCCTATTCCTGATACAATTTATGGCTACGGAACCAGCCAGCACTGCTATATCTTTTTGACCCAAAATTGAACACAAGAGGTGATTCTTTGGTTCATCCATACATCAACATTTTTTATATAGTTTAAAATTAACATCAAGGTTATTGCATATTTGTAGTTCATAAACATGACAGAATCTGTAAATTTCTACCTTAGTTCTATGGAATTAGTAAAAGGATGAGATTTGTCATTATAAAAGTGACACTTTAACAGTAAAGAGGGAGCAAAGTATAAAGGAGCGTGACAGCAATTGATAATTAATAAGTCCAACAAACCCTGGGAAATTTTCAGTCTGCTAATAGAGCTGTTAGGTCTCATTTGACCTGTAGCAGTTGGCGCGTTCACAACTTCCCTCTCGTCTGCATCTGCCAGTTTGTGAATTCTAGCTTTACGATAACAGATCTGTAAGTTGTTTGGGTTTTCTTTGCCAAAAATATATTCTTTAAGTAGGTTTGCTAGCTAAACAGCATGTTCATTTTTTCCAGACAGCAGGTTCTTAAGCGTCTCTTGTCAAAGTTTCTAAAAGTTAGTAAATAAACTATTTTGTATACATTTGTTTTTCATTTATGTTTTGTTCAGAATGTGATCTAAATCTCCATAAAAATATATAAAAAAGACAAAACTTTTATGATATACAGTGTATATTTATCAAAAATTCTTAAAAAATACTGTTCAATTTAGAAATGTTCCTGAGTTTTCTTCCATATAGCGTGTGGTATAACTGACTTCCATCTATTTAACTATTGACATGAGTAGCCATTCACTTTTTAATTCAGAAGGAAAAGGATCAATCTAGTTGTGCCCAGCTGGACTCAGTCTGAATAAATGTAGTTCTCCAAATCTGTTTTAGTTGTAGAAGGTCAGTAGACCTTTTAAGTCACCTTTGAAGATAAAGTTTTGATTTATATATAAGTGGCTCAGGTTTTTAGTAGGAGATTCACTTTTTGTACAGGCTCAGTGATGTGACCTACTAAGCGCGAGACCTGTTAGTTAAGTTGAGCTTGGTTGGGGGAAGCCGGCTACTGTTCTCTTCTATTTGGGCCTCTCCAAGTCTAACTTCATCTCTAGGTGTGTTTTTTTTCCCAAGTTTACTGCCATAAGGTAGTCTGTGGCTATTTTATGCTAACCATGATTAGGGCAGGTAACAGCTTTCAACATACACAGGAACCAATGCAAAAGTCTTTAGCAAGCTTTAGCCATTTCAGCAAACTTGCCAACCTTTTTTCTCCAGCATCCAGGACACTTTAGCCCAAATTAACCTAGGAACGTCACTGGTCAACACAGGAATGTTCACTTTGGGGCATGGTTTGTATAAACCCCATGTGCTCTTTGTCCCAGTTCCTCTGAGTCTCCCGGAAGGAACAAGAGGATTTGTAAGTATGCCTTACACTTATCCATCACTCACATTATCATACAGATTTACATCCCTCTCCAACCAACTAATGTGGGGAGGAATTCCTCCACCCATTTTGGTACTTTTTTTTTTTTTTACCACCGCAGCATCATGTCTCTATGCATCTGTAGTCTTTCAATAGCTCCAATCCCTTCAGCTTCTCGTATTCTGTTTAGAGGCTCTCCTTAGCTCAGACAATGTCTCAGAACCTTTTCTGGCAGCTGTAAATCAATAGTAGTTAAGCAAAGTAGCAAGCCTTCACAACATACCTGGTCTTCAGTAGACTAGTGCATAACTAGAGTAAGTACATCACATGTTTCCTTTGCACACACACAGTGAGGCATTGCACCCATTTATAAATTAAAATCCTGTTATGACTGTGGTGCAAACCAGCACCAACCTTGACTGGAATGGCAAGGTTTTTTTTGTTTTTTTTTTTAACAAAAATGGCTGTATATACAGCAAGTGAAATAAGTATTGAATCACCAATTTTCTAAGCACAAATATATTTCTAAAGCTTCTAAAGCTGCAATTAACATGAAATTCTCACCAGATGTTGGTAACAACCCATCCAATCCACACAGACAGAGAAATCAAGTCATGAATGTCCATAAATTAAGTTATATGTAATAATAACTACAAAAACAGACTAAACCTCTGAACTATTAACCCCTTATCTGCTATAACCAAGCCATCCAACTACTCAATCTCCCAATCCACTGTACTTAACAGTTCTAACACAAGTATAACTCTAAACATTATCTGTAGTCTGGTCAGATGAGACCAAAATTAAACTCTTTGGATGCCATAACACACACCATGTTTAGAAACCAAAATGCACTGTATATCACTTCAAAAACACCACACCAACAGTGAAGTGTGGCAGTGGGAACATCATGGTGTGGAGCTGTTTTTCAGCATACAGCACTGGCAAACTTCATATAATTGAAGGAAGGATAAATGGACAAATGTACTGAGACATTCATGATAACAAATCTGCTACAATCTACCAGGATGATGAAGATGAAACAAGGGTGGACATTTCAGCAAGACAAAAATCCCAAACACACAGCCAAGGAAACAACTGGTTTTAGAGAAAGAGGATAAAGCTGTTAAAATGGGCCAAAATTCCACCTGTGCAATGCATGACACCAGTTTCTCCATACAGGAGGCATCTTGAAGCCGTCATCACTAGTGTTGAGCGATTTTTATCGACAAAGTTGAAATCGGCAAGGTTTTTATGGTGATCGAAAATTTTCCCGATCATGCGATAATTAAGGGTTTAAAAACTGTGCATCATCTATAAGATCGCGCCTTTTTTTGGCGCTTCCTGTAATTTTGGCGGCCAGCAAATCAGATTACAGAATAGAGCAGGGTTTAGATGTGGTGTGTGACGTCATGACTGGGATGGGGTATGGGTTTCTATTGGCTGGAAAAATCACATGACCTCGTTTTACATAGAACAGCGTTTCCTGTTTCAGCCTCAGTGTCTCTCAGCGTCTCATAGGGATAGGACCTGCGTTCTGCCTGTGGCCAAACAGCTCAGCGAAATTAGTCTATTTCTGCACAGAGAAACCTCTACTATTAGCTGTGATCCTTCCAATTTAGTTAGATTTAGTGATTTGAACATTTTATGTAGTAGCTAGAGAATTTTAAAAACAGAATCTACCACTGTAAATTCACGGCGGGGGGGAGGCGGGGGGGGGGGGGCGCGGGGAACACAGACAAGCTCTATCTATAAAGAACACTGGATAAAGTTCACCCCGACTTAGTGTAGTCATTGTAGTGGAATATCTTTATTATTAACATTTGCTATTGAAATATTTCCTGGATATTTGGGGAGCCCGAAAATTTTATTGGATAAAATAATTCTAGTAATGCGTCTCTTTTAGTGCAAAACTCCACTTTTATATCGAACATTTTAGATAGGGGTTCAAATTTTCCATTACACCCGGACGTTGATATTCCCCCTTTCACTTAAATTACAAACCCGCAAACTTGTATCAGCCAGGTTTTTTGTTGCCCCAAAAAAAACCTGTATCGTTTTCG
>JAODAL010027703.1:0-54498 GCA_025379985.1 Phyllomedusa bahiana | reverse complement strand
CAGTATAAATGCTTTAGAAAAATCCAAAAGACATTACTTCAAACAATTTACCACAAAGGGGTTTAAAAACTTCCGCCTATTTTTCCCAGGATAACTTTTTCACCACTTTTTGAATATTGGCACCACATTTGCTATGCACCAATCCTTTGGGACATATCATGTTATTATACAGTCCATAAATATTAAGAATAGGGGCTTGTCTATGACATTACTTAATTCCTTTAGGACAAAGAGGTGTATACCATCAGGACCTGGTGATTTGTCCATTTTAATCTTCTTAGTCAGGAAACATTTAAAGTGGAGTTTACCTCATCCCTCCGCCCATTAACAGAAAGGTAATTTTCCTCAGAGAATAGCTTCTTATCTCTTGCAACATTCTAACCACAAGATTAATATAGAGACTTCTGTAGCTGGGAAAGCATTGTGACGTACTAGAAAGAGAAACATTTAAAAGTATGAGTGACATTTCTGTGCTTATTTCTTAGAGTTTAAAGCAGTTCATTGCGTTGATATTCTACTAAAAAATTAAATTTGCTCTGATTTTTATATTTTTAGTCTTTTCTAACACAACAGGTCTCTGCGACTTGTGCGGCAAGCAAGATGACTATTATGATAGTTTCCATTCACTGACATGCTATTCTAACAGCTTTTCTTTTATTTCTAGCCTGATGTGATGTACTTTTAATCACTGATAATACTACGCTAACTCAGTAAATACCCGATTGGAAACAGGATTTATGGTAGATGCTGTATTGGTTTAATTATTTTAGATTATTTTATTTAATATTTATTTTATATGATATAATTTTAGATGGATTTTATATAATTTTAGATTAATTTTAGATTATTTTTTAATTATTTTATCTTATTTATTTCCCTAATTAACATAAGTTAGCATGGCCCTAGCTGTCAGGAATTCTGAGTCTTTTCTTGCGCATCAACCTTTGCACTTACAAAGCGGCACATTAAGGATTGGTGTCAACATTACCCTGCACTCCACCTACAATGTATGAACCGCAGTATGACAGGTTCATACATACTGGCGCATTCCACATTGCTCTAAAGCTGTTTAGAACTGGCGTGTCTGAGCCAAGTTTCATACATGTCACTCTAAGTTTGTTTCAAGGGTACGATGTAGTACCAGAAACGCATTGGTTTTAATAATTTTTTCTATGTACCCATGCTGTGAATGGATTAACTAGCACTAAATAAATTTTGATGCACATTTTTCACAATGGAAGCGCTGGTCCTGTAAAGTTTTTTCTGCATTTCCTCGTTATTGAAGCCTAAGTTCGAAGGCCAAGGCAACAAACCAGTGAATTGCATCCGGAAGCTCAGGTGTAACATCATCGGCGATCAATGGTGAGTGCAGTTTATCCCTACAAAGATTTGTATTCATGCTGCTACGTTTGTATGCTTTAAGAAGTCTTAGGTGTACAGTGCAGTAAATAGTAGTAACCTCCAATCTCTGATGAATTGAGCCACAGACAGGTGAGGTGAGGTGGTATACAGAGGATGGGTTGTATGCAATGTGTTGTTCAGCTTTAAGTTACAAGTTCACCATAACACTTTCTTTATTTCCTCATCAGCAAGTATTTGAAGTAAAATTAAAAAAGTAAAACATTTTTCCTATGTTTCAGAAGTGGAAGAATAGAAAAAAAAAGAATGCTTTTAATCATCAATGGCTTCTCATCTACTAACAGAGACAGACACAGGTTGGTGACCACTGCTCTAAATCCTTAAAGGGCTGCTTTCACCATACACTTTGATGGTATATTGATAAGATATGCCATGTGATAGGTGCTGGTCCAACCTTTCCTATCTTGGAAATGGACCCCTGAAAATACTCAGAATGGAGAGCCAGTTGCGCTTTCATACAACTCTCCATTCTGTTCTGAGTACGGCTGAACACACCGCTCACCTGTACTCAGCGCTCCCATAGAACAGACTGGAGAGTTGCACACAGGCATGACCAGCTCTCCATTCAGAGTCTTAACTTTTGGCTGCCTGTCCCAAAGATAGGCATGGGTCGCAAGGGTGGTACCTGAACCTGTCACACTTTGATTGCATATCCTAGCAATATGCCGTCAAACTGCATGGTGGGAACACTCCATTAAGACCAGATCTATGTACTTAGTCATTTATAAAACTCATGTTCATATATCATATTATAAAATTCTGAGTTCACGTGGAAGGGTCTTCTGTTAAGGATCGTCATGTTTCTGGAGGACCTCCCCAGTCCTGCATTACACAGGCAGTCCATTGATTTAAATGGACACTGTGTAATACCCAATTTCTCCTCTGGTGGTGCTGCAGGAAAACTGTACACTTAGGCCGTGTTCAGACGGCTTATTCAAGCCATAATTGCGAGCGCAATGCGGCTCGCAATTATGGCTTGAATAAGGGGCGGGTGCGGGGCGGGGGCGCGGCCCGCCGGCCCCATAGACTTGCATTATCCACGGCAAGTCTACGGTGGATTACCGTAATTACTGCGACAGATTGGCGCCGTAATGCAGCGCAAATCCGGCGCGCAGTACGGCGCCAATCCGCGGCGAAATAAGCCGTGTGAACGGCCCCTTAGGGTGACATGTCCAAAAATCGGCAGAGCTGCGGCAGTTTTTAGGCACATTAAATCAGTGTAAAGTCTGATTTTCTCAAAAACCTGGTGTCAGGTATACCTTGCATAGTAAATTTAATTAGCCTAAAAAGGCGCAGTGTGCCTTTAAAGGCACATAGTGTATCATTGGTAGTGTATGTAAAGCAAAGAAGACTCTGCAAGGGGCAGAGCCAGCGAGGAAATCCACAACAAGTGCTAAAACCTTGGTAAGTAAATACCAGAAATGTAGTTTAAAAATGTAAAAATATATAAACCATCTAAATATAATACGTCTTAGGTTGGGAGGAGGAGTAGATGTCCTGCCTCATTTTCATTCCCTGGAGCATATAAATGGCTGCCATATACTTTTAGTGTTCATTACCTGATGAAGCAAGTTATGTAACCTGTGAAACGCATTGTATTTGCATTTTTATTGTAAATAAACCTATTCTATAATTAGATGGTTTATATATTTTTACATTTTTAAACTACATTTCTAGTATTTACTTACCAAGGGTTTAGCGCTTGTTGTGGATTTCCTCGCTGGTTCTGCTCCAGAGTCTTCTTTGCTTTATATCTTATCCCAGAGTCTACACTGACTGTGCGCGTGGAGGAGTCCGGAGCTACTTTACCCTGAGAAAAACGAAGTTGTTTGCCGTTACCTGGTGTTATTCCTATACGCTGTTATGAGCTGTACCATATCAGTACAGATTTAAAAGGTGAGCGCATCGATTTAGCTAAATTGGCCGCTTACTAAAGTTTACTGGTTATGCACAAGTGCGCTGTGTTTTCCTCTATCTCTTGAGGTATCTTCATCTCTTCCCTATGCTACCTATTGGTAGTGTATGTAATGTGCCTATTGAGGCACATTGCATAACGGAGGCGCATAACATATCATTACTAGTGTATGTAATGCACCTCAATAGGCGCATTGCGTTATGGAGGCGCACAGCATATCGTTGCTACTATATGTGTCATGCCCGGCGTATAATGTGCCTAGTTTTGGTGTACGACAGTTTATTTACATAGAGAATATGGCATCAAAAGTGTTGTTGCCGCAAAATAGACCAAAAAAACGGCGCTTGCGTTTTGGAACATGTTGTCCTTACTGTCAGATTTCCTACAAATTACAGTTTATTGCTGGGGTTTCAGTGGGGGAAAACTTTATAATCAAATTATTGTCAATGGACCCTTCTAATAAGTAAAGGCTGTCCAAAGCAGAAAATCCCTGTTGTTTACAGTAATTTATCAAGGTACATTTATCAAGGTAGGTGATAAGTATTTGATCACTTGGGGAGGTACACTGCCTGTGATGGACTGGGGTGCCAGAGGCACACCAGTAGAGTGGATTCTTGGGACCCATCTGATTGCACAGACTGCACATGACTCTTGTACTATGCCGGTCTTTCTCGGCTTGTCTCCCTGAAAAGCGGCTTGAGGCCTGACATGTCAGGGAGCCCACTATGGGCCTGTAGATTTCTGTGCCATAGATCTTGCATGGAGAAGTAGGACGCATACTTGACCACAGCCTCATTCTAACATCTCCGTACTCCCTAGAAATCAGTGGGGATGCAGCAGATGTTTCTTACTTATCCTTCAGAGAGGTGATCAATGTCCAATGTGGGACAACCCATTCAACTCTTCGAGTAGTGAGACATCTATTAAATTTGAAATAGATTATTATGTGAGCAAAAAAAAAAACCCTTACCTCTTCTACTATAGAAGTCAGCCTACACTATGTCCACATACATTATTTGAATGCAGCATGAAAAGCTTGAATAAAGGAACAGGGAAGTCATGCTTGGTTATTTGTACCTCAGTAGGAAAAATGAGCAAAGAGTATGGCCTCTGAATCACGGAATTAATTCTGACAAATTTGGCCTTGCACTATTTTAAAATAAAAATAATTCTGTATGCCTTGTATGAATGCTTTTTATTTTATACACATACATGATGAGGGGATGCTACTATTCTGAGAATAAAACCTCAAGACGAAAACCAAGTGAGGAGTGAAAAATAAAACAGTGCTCTACAGGCCTGTACACATGGGTGAATGGTATGCACACTGAATCCATACATGAAGCATGAAGACCATCCCAGCTGAGCGTTAGAATACTCTCCAGATTATGGATACATGGGGTAACACTCATGGGTACTGTGCTATTAGTATACAAGCAGATTTAAATGCTGTTCCAAGCCGTCGATCACTTCCTGTCAATTCTTGTTTCTTGAGGGGAATACATTTCTTGGGATATTACTGCTTTTGGGAATGGCTTATAGAGAAGTAAACATTTTTTTTAGGTCATCATGTGATGAAGAACAAAATGGGAAAAATATTGATTCCCAATAACATCTAACAGACCTTATGCTGTTCCTTCACATTGTTGTCTTCAGGTATTGGTGGAAAATGTTGTAATAGGTAGGAACTGGTATAGGAATAGAAATGCAATAGCCAGGGACAGTGCAGAAACTATGGGGTACAATGGTAGTCTGCTGTGTATTAGCAGAAGTAATGGACCAAGTGTGCACCCATCTATAACTCAGAAGTTATCTTCATTGTAGACTCGCTAGCAAAAACCAACATAAGGCTATGTTTCATGGCATATTTCTCCTACAAAAAGTATGGTGTGTAATACATGGCAGACAATGGCAGACATCCCATGGACACAGTTGAGATTTCTGCCGCATATTTTACTTTCTTCTAAATATTAATTTTACTGTGTTCTAAAATGCAGATTAGCTCCATCCACTAAAAACAATGTTTTTATTCAAAACTTTGGAAAACATAACAGGCGTATAATAATGACATGACTTTCTTGATAACAGTATGAGATATCAGAAGGTAAATACAATAATATAATTAGATAAATCCATGGACTTTGGATGATCTTTAGACCATAAATTAAATGTTGAAGTCAGCAGTCTGGTTCTTTTCATGTTTTCAATGCTGAATATGTGCAGAAACGTGAAAGGTTCCTTTAATTTTTTTTTTTTTTAAAAAAACATCCTAGATGTGGCATCCATACTGTTAAATATATGTGCCACAGTTCATATCTTAAAAATAATAATAACTTTAAAAAGTAGGTCCTAGCCAAGCAAAACAGCTTATAGAAAAAATAGAGCCAAATTAATAATAGGGAGTATATTCACATATTCACATATATATCTCACTGTATATTGTGAGAATACACTTTTATGGGAAAGGTCAAGCACAAAATATGCCCTATCATTAAACATGTGTAAACCGCCTCAAGAATTGAGGTCATGTCTTTTTGAGCTCCAGAAACAGCCTCGGAAAATGCACAAGAAAACCTCAACGTGTGTGAACTACGATGTGTGCTCAAATACGTTTATACATAAGCAACTGTTTTCAGTCCTCACAGCACATGTACCCTGTGTTTACTAAAGATAAGATCTCCTTCACTTGTCAGTATGATACCTCAGCTACATACATAGATGATAGATTTGTTATTCACTGCTCCAGAACCCCCCACAGTCTGAGGAGACAGAGTGATATTACTGCTTGTGACTCAGTGAAAACCCCTTTAAAGATGGAAATCCAACACAGAGTGTGGCAAAAGATGTTGGTTATTCCCTGTCCTGTGTTAAACTGGTGTAAGTACTCCAACAAACAACAAGCAGATTCAAATGTTGCAAAAGGTTACCATCAACTCCATGAATTTGTTTTGTTTGTTGTATATTTTCTATTTTCCTGGAATATTGCTTAAAGTTTTCAATCACTGATGCTTTGATGTCTTCCTTGGTCTCCTTATATGTTTTCCTTTTATCACCATCCCATTTTATGTATACTTACACCAGTTTATTCCTTAAATGCTGTAGCAGAATCCAAAATGTATCCACCACCTAATAGTCTCTGCTGTGTGAAGGCTCCTCAACCTTCAATTCAGTACTCCAACAAACAACAAGCAGATTCAAAAGTTGCAAAAAGGTTACCAAAACATTATTGACAGTCCCATTAAATATAAGACCACATCTGTAACATCCCTCTTACTTGCGTTTAAGTATGTGTGGCAATACCATAGTAGTGTGGCAGGAACATACAAAAGCATTTTTAACATTTTTACCATTTTGGCTTGAGAAGGGAGGTCCCCCGAAACGTCGCCAACGCCCCGCGCCACGCCCGCCTGTCAAAAACTGTTGCATTCCAAGATGGAGTAGCCGGCTAGCGGTCGCTGTATCGCAGTTGGTAAAAATGCTTTTGTATGTTCCTGCCACCTACTATGGATTGAAACAACTTAAATCGCAAGTACGGGATGTTACAGTTGGTCTTATAATTTAATGGATGTCACTAAATGTTGGTAACCTTTGCACATTGAATCTGCTTGTTGTAGGAGTACATGAATTGAAGGTTGAGGAGCTTCACACAGCAGAACTATTAGGTGGTGGATACATTTTGGATTGTCACAGCATTTAAGGAATAAACTGGTGTAAGTATACATAAAATGGGATGGTGATAAAAGGAAAACATATAAGGAGACCAAGGAAGACATCAAAGCATCAGTGATTGAAAACTTTAAGCAATATTCCAGGAAAATAGAAAATATACAACAAACAAAACAAATTCATGGAGTTGATGGGACAGAGTTACTAAAACCGCCTAGTACTTAGTATGGCTGTCACATATTTAGGTGCATTTTTAGACTCTATTGTCCAACTTTAAGCCACCTATTGTTTAGCTTACTTTATGCTGATATGTTGCACCAAAATTTTGTTGCAATTTTGTTTTACAAATTTCACATATTTGCTAAAGCTGTCTAATACTTAGACTGGACAATCTAAGGATGTGCCACATTTATCACAGTGGCTAATTCTTTATGATAAATTTAATACATACTTGGACACTGTTGTCTAACGTTATATACTATATATTAGTTAGCTTAGTTAACCCTTTAGTTACTTCCAGATTTCAGTGTACAGTGCTGTACTACATACTGCTTTCTGGTGCTTATCTACACCAATTATTGGATGTGGAACAAAAAATGTTTAAAACATATAATAAATGTAGTTTTTTGGGGAGCAAATTGGGTAAGAGTTCTGGTGCAATCACATTAGTAATTCTGCTACCATCTCACAGCTCAAACCATGCCCCCTATTAACTAAGCTGCTCTCTTGTCAAGTGAAAAGCAAAGAGTGTTTAAAAAACATAGTTAATATGGTGCAAGACATGTATGCCAATTTTTTTTTGCAAATTGTGTCAGAATCCTTGAGCATTTATAATAGTAAATCTACTCCATTGTGGCAAAACTGTAAGGAATAGGCTAAATGAATGACTTACGAATAGAAAAGCCAAGTAAAAACCAGGACTAAGGGCATGTTCATATGGCGTCTTTGTGGGCTGTATTTCAGGGCATATTTTTACTGCAGTATGCCTGAATTACAGCCCACAAATATGGTTATTCATGGCTCTCATTGAGAGCTATGATTCCCTGCCATTTTCCCCAACATGTGTTGCGCGCCGGGAGTAAGAAGTGACGTCACTTTTTCCAAAGTGAAAGTCTATGGGAGCCGGCACAGAGCATTTTAGAGATGAGCAGTGTGTACTTCTAAAACACCCAGCATATAGCGGCGTGCACAGTATGCGCCACTATAGGCCGCAAGGACTCCATGTGAACATGTTCTAATACCTAAACATAGGAGTGAGCTAAGAAAAAGCAATCATGGATTGTGGAGGATTAAATGAAAGTGATATTCTGCATTGAATCACCAATCTATAATAGCCAAAAAGATGATGCTAGAACCTTTGTTTGGAGCCTTCCTTATAAAACATATACAGATGATGCCTGATGAGAAAAATCCAAATCCCCGCTCCTTTACGATATAGTGCTGCATATCAGGACCACAGGACATTGCAATCATTACCTGAATGCATAGATGTACGTAGCTATTTTGGACAGCTTTCTCATTCCACTGATAGGAAATAGGTTTGATAATGATAAAGTCATTTTTCAGGATGATAATGCATCTTTCAGCAGAGCACAGCGTGTTAAAAGATATTCTTCAGGAAATGAATATCATCTCAATGACATGGCCAGCAAACAGTCCAGATCTCAATCAGATTGAAACTTTATGGTGGGAATTAACACACAAGCTCAATCCTGCATAGGTGATCTTCAAGAAAGTTAGAACCAGCTCAATGTAGAGTATTATTTTTCATTAGTGGAGGCCATTATAAAAGCCCAAGAATGAGAAACAAAGTGTGAATTAAGATTGTGGCAATTCCTTTAGAGTTTACACTTGCATAGATTTCTGGAATGTTGCTTTTCTAGTAAATGTTTTTTTGTATGGAAAGGTGGACGGTTTCTGTCCGCAGTTTGCAGATTCTGCCGTCCCCCACACACTGAACTGTTCATGTTCTGCCTAAAAACCGGGTGGAAAAATTAACATGTTCTAAGTTTTTCGTTACGGCGGCGGTGTAAAAAAAGTCCGGCAAAAAATCTGTGCAGTGTGAACTACTGCACGGATTTTCTATTTAAGTCAGTATAAAAGGTTGACAGTCGGTTTACAGATGGTTTTCAAATCCGAAAACAGTCTGTAAATCCAACTGAAGACCCTGCTGTGGGGACGGGCCCTTAGGCTAAATAAAAAAAATTGTATAAGAGATTTCTGCAAAAGAAGAATGATTTTTTTCATAATTAATAGAACATTCAATCCTGAGATTACATGTGAATCCTTACTCTTTCCATAATAAAATGCATAGGTCATTTCAATACGAATTTCAGTAAAAGACATGAGCATTGAACCTTATAAACTATAGCTATAGCAAGTTCTTCAAGTCTACTTGCCAATTTCCTTATAAACATGTACGACAGCATACATTAAAGAGCTGATGTAATTATAAGAGTAAAGCTGTTACGAGTGCCCCCCGTGACTCTCTGCGAGTGGCGCCGCAATCCGCATCCCGGGCTGCGGGTGCACTTACATCCCAGTCCCCAGCTGCAGCTAGTCACCTTTCCTTGCTCCTCGCTCCCTGTGCTCTCTCTGCTGGCCAACTTTCACAGCCCCGCTCCCTAGGGCATGTGTGCGCTGGCTCTGTAAAATTTAAAAGGGCCAGCGCGCTGGAAATTAGATAAATTGATGTCTTTGGTGGTCCACTGGATCCACTTCCAACTGAAACCGTGACAAAAGCATAGTCACACCAGATCTTGTTATAACATGGATACATTACAGATGCAGATTGCTCAATGACTATAGGTTGCATTGGGCAAAATATATATTTAACTAGCAATATTACGTGACTTCAGCGCCGTTCCTCAGTGAGCACTGTACATACAGATCAGCGTCTCAGGGCTCATAGTGCACGGCTTTCCTTACCCCCCTGCGACGCTGGGTCTCGGCTCCCACCTGTCCCAGGAGATCTTGGGAGCTGTGCGCTCAACGGCTTTCGGACCTGGCCGCGCTACAGGGAACATGGAGAGGCGAGTACTTTTTTGATTTTATTATCATTAGCTACAGTGGGCTACTACATGGCTACAGGGGCAACTACCTGGCTACAGAGGGCTACTACATGGCTACGGGGGCAACAACCTGGCTACCGGGGGCTACTCTCGGGCTACAGGAGCTACTGCCTGGCTACATGGGGCAATTACCTGGCTACAGGGGGCAATTACCTGGCTACTGGGGCTACTACCTGGCTACAGGGGGCTGCTATCTGGCTACAGGATGCTGCTACATGTCTACGGGGGCAACAACCTGGCTACAGTGGGCTATTACATGGCTACAGGGGTCTACTATCTGGTTACAGTGAACTACTACATGGCTACAGGGGCTACAATCTGTCTACAGGAGGCTATTACATGGCTACAGGGGGCTACTACATTGCTACAGGGGCAACTACCTGGCTATAGGCGGCTACTACCTGGCTGCAGGGAGCAACTATACAAGTCACTGGTTAGACCACACATGGAATATTGTGTACAGTTTTGGGCACCAGTGCACAGGAAAGACATTGTAGAGCTTGAACAGGTACAAAGGCGGGCAACAAAAATAATAAAAGGACTGGGTGGACTACAGTACACAGAAAGATTGGCAAGATTAGGGTTATTTCGTTTAGAGAAAAGAAGGCTTCGGGGGGACATAATAAATATGTTTTAAATACATCAAAGGTCAATATAGAGATCTCTCCAAGATTATTTATACACAGGGCTGTATCTAGAACAAGGGGGCATCCTTTACGTCTTGAGGAACGAAAGTTTCTACATAAACATAGAAAGGGATTCTTTACTGTAAGAGCAGTGAGACTATGGAATTCTCTGCCAGAGGGACTTGTCATGGTGAATTCAATAACTGAGTTCAAAAAGGGTTTGGATGCATTTCTGGAGCGTAATAATATAACAAGTTACAGTGACTAGGATTCAGGAGAGGGGTCATTGATCCAGGGATTTTTCTGATTGCCAGATTGGAGTCAGGAAGGAATTTTTCCCTAAAATGAGGACAATTGGCTTCTACCTCATTGGGGGTTTTTGCCTTCCTCTGGATCAACACCTTAGCACAACAGGCTGAACTAGATGGACGACTTGTCTTTTTTTAGCCTTACAAACTATGAAACTACCTGGCTACAGGGGGCTACAGTCTGGCTACAGGTGGCTGCTACCTGGCTACAGGGGCAACTACCTGGCTACAGGGGGGTTCTACCTGAACACAGGGGGCAAATAACTACCTACAGGGTCCTATATAGTGATCTGTATTTCTACTTGTTGGGATGCCTATATACCTACCTATCCACTTAATAGGGGACAGAGATACCTACCTATTGGGGGACCTATAAGTTTACCTACTAATGAGGCGCTATACACCTACCTAACTGAGGACTGCCTACCTAGTTTGGGGGTTTACCTACTACACTTTTACTGTTTGGGATACAAGGGGGTCATTATTACCATATGAGGTGCTATAGATGGGGAGTTTGTACAGAGATACGAATTGGTAGAGAAGTGCTGATAAATTGAGGAGTCTAAGATATTTGTTTTGTAAATTCCACAGTGAAGAGTCGTGGCCAAGAGAAGACGTCCTGGAGATCTGGGGTGGATGAGAAGAAGAAGAGAAAGAGAACAACTCTTCAGAGACGTCTCCTGTAAGTCCCTGGATGTAACTTTACTGTAATCCCTTATATGTTTGCAGAGCCTGTGTACAGCTGGTATCCACCACTGTATGGTCACTTTATCCTGGTAATATAGGATGTAGCATAATGGTTTGTATTCAGTACTGGTTTTGTGTATTATTCAGTCACTATGTGCTGGTGGTATGTGGTCAGGGTGTTGTGGTATTATTCAGTCACTATGTGCTGGTGATATGTGGTCAGGGTGTTGTGGTATTATTCAGTCACTATGTGCTGGTGATACATGGTCACGGTGCCGTGGTATTTGGTTACTACGTGCTGGTGATATGTGGTCTTAGTAGGACATTGGTACTAATAGCCTGGGATTCTGGCTGGTGTAGCAGTGTTATTAGGTAACTATATGACTATTATTCAGTAGTTTTATGCGCAGCACATTGTGTTAAAGCTTTCTGTATATTTTAGATTTGGTTGATGGTGATGCACTGTGGCTCATTATGTCACATGGGGGGGGAGGAGGAATTACTTCACCAAGTCCTGAGTGCAATTTAGCCTAGGAACGGCCCTGCCTGACTTCATATGGTCTCCTTCGCTGTTTATTGTTTAGGTGTTCAACTGATATGAAGGCAGCAGATCCAATAGTGTAAACATTTTCCTACAAATAGAAGCATTTTATTGTAAGAGATTTTTAAATTTAATCATGCAAAAAATGAAAAATGATTAAACTGGATGGGCTTAGGTATGCTAGGGAATCTCTGCTGCTTGCCTGTCTTACTAAGACTGCAGTCCTGCTTTAGTCTGCTGGGAAGTTTTAGAAGCTTGCTGTAGTCTTTGATCAGGGCCATCTTCAGACCCGGACGGGCCACCGAGACAGGACCCATGTGGGCTGCCCGAACGCACCCACTGGCACTCCTCCAGCGCAGTCGCAGAGGGACGCAGCCTCCGCGACGGGCAGCCGGCCACAACTGAGCCGGAATGCTCTGCCCGCAGCCACCAGCAACCGCAGCCATCTGCAACCGCAGCCCCCAGCTCGTCTAGAGGAGGGCTGCGGCCACTACAGAGGGCCGCCGCAGTGAGCGGCCGGAGTAGCCTGCAAGATAGATACATATATCTATGAGTCTGGCTGCGGCCACTACGGAGGAGCCGCCGGCCGCCGCACCCACGACTGAGGGCCGCAGTTAGCCGGGATGCTCCGCAGTGGCCATAGCTAGTCTGTGCCTGGCCAGGCTGTGTGATGCGCTCACAGGTCAGGAGGCGGGGCAGGAGGTGCACGCAGGGAGGGGGGACCATGGAGGCCAGCTAGCTCAGAGTGAACAATAGAGATGTTCATTGTCTCTACCTCCCCGGTCCTCCATCCTTAACAACTCTGAACTCGCCTCTGCCTCTCCATGATGCCGGCTCTGCTCATGCAGGTGTTAATGTGACAGTAAGTAGCTTGTAGCTTAACTACTTGGGGTCTTGCCATTTGTCAGCCTGGTAGTAGAAAGGCAAGGCCCAAGGGAAGTAGATACATAGCTACCTACCTCTCTTTGGCCTTGTTCTCCTACGTACCACCCTTGGTGCCCACCTACATACCTCCCTTGGTTCCCATCTGCGTATGTACCTCCCGTGGTGCCCACCTGCCTCTGTACCTCCCTTGGTGCCTGCCCGCCCGCCTAGGTACCTCGCTTTGTGCCTGTCCGCCCACCTACGTACCTCCCTTGGTGCCTGTCTGCCTATGTACCTTCCTTGGTGCCCGTCTGCCTATGTACCTCCCTTGGTGCCTGTCTGCCTACGTACCTCCATTGGTGCCTGTCTGCCTACGTACCTTCCTTGGTGTCTGCCCGCCCGCCTATGTACCTCCCTTGGTGCTTATCTGCCTACGTATCTCCCTTGGTGTCTGCCCGCCCGCCTATGTACCTTCCTTGGTGCCTGTCTGCCTACGTACCTGCCTACGGCTGGTGGGACCTGTGTTCCAGGGCTGCTTTTGAGTCTCAGTCCAGCCCTGGCTGTCTTAACAGTATTATGGGCCTCCAGGCAAAGGAGTACAGTTGTCCCTGTCCAAATATATGACATTATACCAGGCCATGCCTCTAACCACTTCCAAGTGCACCCATGTCACCCGACTACCTATGCAAGACCGTTTGCACATCCTAAAAGCCCAAAAATAGTGATGAGCGAGTGTGTCAACTATCGTTATCGAGTCGATAGTCGATATCGGCAATTATCATGCCAATAGTCGATAGTCGATAACAGATTATCTGCGATGACCATTAAAGTCTATGGGAGAGGAACAACAGCTTCATTCTTACACCCCAACAGGGGGGGGGGGGAAGCTGGAATTAACATCCACAACAGGAAACTGGATATATTATACATCTTAGGCAATACAATTAGGCAACAAGAGTCCCAGAAAAAAGTCACAGACCATTCACTATCCCTGTCTTGTACCACAGCCTGACCCTTAAATCTGCGTGACCCACAGATTAAAAAGTGACAGAAGAAAGTAGTCTTTGAACCACCATTTTAGTTGAAGTGGACATTGACTATCCCTGTCCTGGACCGCAGCATGACCCTTAAATCAGCATGACACACAGATTAAAAATTGTTGGAAAAAAGGAGTCTATAAATGTTATATGGATTAATATTGATTAATATGGCACCACTGACAACAAGCGTAATTTACTATAAAATATGTATAAAACAATATGCGTACAACTGAGCTGTATGCGCCAACCAAACGCACAGACTGCAATAATAGTATTTAAATGTTATATGGATTAATATGGCGGCCGTCGCACCTCTGACTACAGGCGCAATTTACTATAAAATATGTATAACACAATATGCGTACAACTGAGCTCTTTGCGGCAAACAGTCGCACAGACTTCAATAAAACGATTTAAAAGTTATAGGGATAAGTTATGCCGGTTTTTGGGAACACTGACATGCAGTGATTGCAATAGAACTGAAAAAACAGGGACAATTTAACCTCCTATCAGAGGTGCTGGCCAAAAAAGTGGTAAAAAACAATGCTTTTTCAATTCAAGATCACAGAACACACTGAGCTGCACAATATCTCCCTTCCTTTCAAAAGCCTCTCCTGCTGCCCACCCCTCCTCCCCGCGCAGCCCCGCGGCTACACACACCAGAAGATATCTTTAAAACTTTCTCTAACTAAATAAGAAGTGAAATTCTCTAATCTAACTCTATTCTAAGCTGGATGGTTTCTTGTATTACTTGGTTTAAATGCAGACACGTCCTGCTGTGAAGAGGCATAGACAGAGAATGAGCTCAAACAGGAAATGCAGCTGCATAGATAAAATGAGGTCTCGTGATTTTTGCAGCCAATGAGATCCATACACCGCAAAGTGGTGACGTTGTACATCCTCCTCACCGCCCTCTATCCTCAAAGCTGATTGGCTGGCCGCCAAAATCACAGGAAACACTGAAAATGGCGCGATAGTAATAGATTATCTGTAAGATTGTCACCTATCTGTCACCACAAATATCGCGTGATCGGAAATTTCCGATAAGCCTAAAAACCGTGCCGATCTCAACTTTGGCGATAATATCGCTCATCCCTACACAAAAACAGTTAAATATGCAGCACCGATCCAGTGATTCTTCAGAGAATACACATTCAATCACCTGAGCCCCTTATGCTTAGTGTGTAGAATGGATAAGATGACCCTGGCTGTGGTGCACCTGCTCAGTCTAGATATGGGATCGGGTCTATTGTAGAGTCTCTGTTGCTTGTCTTGCAAAAAATGCAGCCATGCCTTAGTCTGCTGGGGAGTTTCAGAAGTTTGTTCTTGGCTTAATGCTCAGACTAGAGATGGCTTTGGGTCTCAGTTGATTGTCTGTCTCACGGAGACTGCAGTCTACTGGGGATTTTCAGTAGCTTGTTTGCTGTAAAGTATCTGGTCAGCCTGGAGATGGACATGACTACTGGGGAGTTTCTTGCTGCTTGTATATCTCAATGAGACTGCAGTAATGCCTTAGTCTGCTTGGGAGTTTCAGCAGCTCAAAATTGGCTGTTACACATTTGGTCAGCCTGGAGATGGGCTTAGGTCTGCTAAGAGGTTTCGGCAGCTCAGGCAGCAGTCATGTGCTTTGCGGCAGGAGCCTTTCAATATATATATATATGCAGTGAAGGAAATAAGTATTTGATCCCTTGCTGATTGTGTATAGTTTGCCCACTGACAAAGACATGGACAGTCTATAGTTTTAAGGGTAGGTTAATTTAATGTTGAGAGATAGAATATCCAAAACCTTTTAGAAACTTTGCCGATCGCAGCCACTGCATGTAAAAGGAAGACAAGATTGTGGGGTGCCAAGCTGTTGCCACGGCAGACACAAGCCTAATAAAGTATATATATATTACTAAATTAACATCCCTAGAAAACTGGAATAAAAAGTGATCAAAAAGTCGCATGTATCCCAAAATGGTAGCACTAAAAAACCATATTTGAAAAAACAAAAAAATTTATTGGTCACAGAAAAATTGCAAATTTAAGAAATAGAGACTTTGGTATCAAAGGAATTGTACCGACCTGCAGAACACAGATAACACATCATTTATACTAAAGAATGAATGCCAAAGGAACAAAACCCCTGCAAATATGGCACAATTACATTTTTTTTTACTTTCCACCCCATTTAGTTTTTTTTTCGGTCACCCAGTACCATTAAAAAGAACATCTTGTTCCACAAAATACAAGCCCTCGTATGACTTTGTAGACAGAAAAATAAGTTATGGCTCTTGGAAGACAGAGAGAAAAAACAAACATGACAAAAAAAACAGGCTGTGTTGGGAAGAGATTAAAGGCGTTATAAAGAACACAGCTGCTTTCTCATTGGAAACAGCGTCTCACCTGGGCATGGGTTGCGTGTGGCATTGCAGCTCAGTTCAGCAGAAGAAAGTGGAGCTGAGCTGCAATACATCACATAACCTGTGAATAGGTGAGGCGCTATTCTTGGAATATAGAAGCCATATTTTTTTAGCCCTGTACAACTCCCCTAGGTAGTAAAGAGTAAAGGATCAGCGATAATACCTGTTTAGAGGCTAAATGGAAATTAAGCTTTCGAGAGAACTAGCTCCCTTCTTCAGACATGATGGGTATATCATCATGTCTGAAGAAGGAGCTAGTTCTCTCCGAAAGCTCACCATCAAATATACTCAGTTAGCCTCTAAAGGTATCGCCTGATTTCTTCACTCTTCTACTACTTCTATGCTAACACGGTACAACATTATACTACTAGCACTCCCCTAGGTGACATACATCCTGAGGTTCGACTTGCGATAATGGAATTGTTTATTTGACAAACAAGTCTGAAAAAGGAAATAAAATAATTTGGCCTTTAAAATGAGCATCAAGAAACCATTAAAACATTTTCTGGGGAGTAAACTACAAAAACACTTCCTTCTGTAAACAGAATCACAGTCAAGGAGGTTCAATCAATACTGCAGCAAAAACAGAATTATTAAAAATGATGTCCATAAAGACTGCAAAAACCACTTGTGTTGTATTTTATGACCATTCTTAAGTGATTCTGACTTTGACAATAAAAGTCACAATGTGCCCAATATTACCTATATATTATAGCTTTGGAAATAGAAATCATATGTACACAAAATGCCTGGTTACAGAGATCTCCCAGAGTGTGTAAAATTGACATCAATATTGACCATTATGAAGTATATCACACATTTCACTGCTAGCATTAGGCTTCTTTAGCTTCATTAAAATAAAAATCTGGTATGTTAAAGGGGTTCACCTCATTTTTTACTTTATCACGCTAGAGCCAATTTAAAGTAAAAAAAAGTATACAGTAGTCCTTGGATTGTATGTTGAGTATGGGTTCAACATGCAATGTCCCAGGCACGTATTCAGCCAATTTTTATAAAATATTAAACCCCTGCATTAGGGAAGTGCATACAGTGATTGGCGATCTACTAACCTCTGTACAGTACAGTGTGGTACTACATGTCCTGTACTGCTCTTACATTAGTGAGGTGCATGCAGTGAATGGTTTTATGTAGCGCCTCTATAGACCCTGGTTTTTTGGATGCTATTCGTTTTTATGGATTTTCAATAAAGAAGTCTTTTATTATAAGATCTATTGTTCGGTCCTGTTACGGTGTTGTATCTACATCTCTTTCTACATATGTAGCGTCTCTATACAGTACAGTGTGGTACTACATATCCTGTATATGCTCTTACATATATTAGTGCAGTGCATGCAGTGATTGGCGGTCTAGTAGCTCCTCTCTACAGTACAGTGCAGTACTACATGTTCTGTACTGCTCTTACATGTATAAGTGAGGTGCAGATAGTGACTGGCGGTCTATAGCGCTTCTCTACGGTACAGTGCGGTACTGCATGTCCTGTACTGCTTCTACATGTATTAATGAGATACATGCAGTGATTGGCACTCTAGTAGCCCCTCTCTACAGTACAGTGCGGTACTACATGTCCTGTACTGCTCTTACATGTATTAATGAGATACATGCAGTGATTGGCACTCTAGTAGCCCCTCTCTACAGTACAGTGCAGTACTACATGTCCTGTACTGCTCTTTACATGTTTCGGGATGAGATGCTTCTTTGGAGATGGAAAGTAAATTCCATCTTCCAGGAGCTCTTTCTGATGTTTTATGGAAGGATGCAATGTATATGGATTTGCATCAGCTTCATTTTCTTTCATCCTTTTTTGCATTATGTTGGTGAGATTTTGGAGTCTCAGACCCAATTGCTAATTTATCATAGAGTTATGGCCTCAACATACAAACATTGTCCCAGAACCAGGTGAGGTGAGGTCAGCCGGTGGCATATGACCATTGCAGCCAATCAATGGCTGCAACAGTGACATTCCAGTTTGAAAGAGGCAAGAAGAAAACAGAAGATTTTCAGAGAGTGAGAATGGAGCAGCGCTAGATCCAGGGTGAAGGGAGAGTTGAGTACAATGATCCCTCAAGATGCAATATGAATTGGTTCTGGGACAATGTTTGTATGTTGAGACCATAACTCTATGATAAATTAGCAATTGGGTCTGAGACAATGAATGGCAACGTCAGGAAGTCTTCTTACCATTTGAAAGAAGACTGGAAGAAAACAAAAGATTGGTGGAGAGTGAGGACTGGATTCAAGGTGAGGGGACAGATAAGTATAACTTTTTTAAATTTTAAATAAGTACTAGTAAGATAAAAAATAGGTAAAAAAAAAACCTCTACAGAAGACCAATGAGGAGGTAGGTTCACAATTTGTATGTACTAATACGTAGCTGTAAGTGGCTATATAACTAAATTTCGGATCTATACATAGCCTACATTAATCAACTATAACATTAAAACCACAGACAAGGGAAGTGGATAATATAGATTAGACAATGGCTCCTGTCTAAAGGTGAGATAAGTAGGGCAAAAAGTAAATAATAAGTTCTTGACATTGACAATTGCACATTTGTGATGGATAGACAACTGGGTCAAATGCAGGTTAGTGCCACTAGTTAGTACCTAATAAAATTGGTCAAAGAAGGACAACTGGAGAACTAATGAAAGAGTCCTGGGTGCCCAAGGCTTTTGACATGTGGCATGTGGAAAGTGGAGTCTAGTTGCACAATTTTGTGCAGATTTGATGCTATAGATATGCCTGTGGAAATGCTGCAAATTTCTGCAGAAAGTCTGGCCCGCTGGGGAGTCGTGGATTCCCTGGTAGGCCCCGAGCTCCTGTGGGCCCCAGAGGTAGTGCTGTCGCTACCAGGGGCCTGCCCGGCTCATCCTGCCTCCAATGCCCGGGCCCTGTGTCCCGAGAGTTCAGAAACAGGGCCCAGGAGTCCAGGACTAATGTCCTCGATTCCTAGGGCAACGCTACTCACCCAGGTAGGCCTAAGGTGTTAGGCCTTAAGCCTACCAGACGCCGGCCTCTAGTGGTGACGTAGGTTTCGCAATGACGTCATAGCATCGCACCACCTATGCCGGACTTCACTAGAAGGCGGCGGGCAGCTTGTCACGTCCAGAAGCAGGAGAAAGGTGAGTTTTTTTTATTTTTTTTTTATTTTTATTATGATAAATAAGGCCCTAACTACCAGCAAATTATCTAAAGGAGGCACTAACTGCCTGTAGACTATATAAAGGAGACCCTAACTGCTCGCATACTATATAATGGAGGCCCTAACTGCCCACAGACTATATAAAGGAGGCCCTAACTGCCCACATACTATATAAAGGAGGCCCTTACTGCCCACAGACTATATAAAGGCGGCCCTAACTTCCCATAGACTACCTAAAGGGAGCCCTAACTGCCTGCAGACTACATAAAGGAAGCCCTAACTGCCTGCAGACTACCTAAAGGGAGCCCTAACTGCCTGCAGACTACATAAAGGAAGCCCTAACTGCCTGCAGACTACCTAAAGGGAGCCCTAACTGCCTGCAGACTACCTAAAAGGGCCCTAACTACCTGCATACTATCTAAAGGGCCCTAACTACCTGCATACTATCTAAAGGGGGGCCATCACCACCTGCAGACTATCTAAAGGGGGCCTTAACTAGGTAGCCTACGTAACTGTGGTTTTAACTACATTCAGCTTACCTAACTGGGTGCCACCACCTATCTACAGCCTAACTAACGGAGACCCACCAACACCTATCTGCAGCCTAACTAACTGGGACTCGCCAACACCTTCCTATAGCCTACCTATCTGGAGCCCACCAACCTAACTGGAGCTTATCAACTTACCTAACTGGGGCCTAATTATCTACCTGAGGGCTATTTACCTACCCACCCGTGACCTACTTATCTACCTTACTTGGGCCTACCAACCAACCTAGCTGGGGCCGGCCTACCAACTTATCCAGCGGGGTTCTAACTACCTAAATAGGTCCTATCTAACTACCTGGGGCCTTGCCCACTTGCCTACCTACCTAGAGTCTTGCCTACCTACCTGGTAATATGATTCGGAGGGGAGTAGCCCATAGCTGTAGTATAATCTTCAGGGGTTAAGTCCTCTCTCCACCCTCCAACCCCTTTGGAGACTGTGCCTCAAGCTTGGTTGTATCTCTCCCCCCCGGGGGAAGTTTGTAAAGGGTGGAAATGGGTAAAGAGGTGCTGGAAAAGTAAAGGGTTCTAAGATTTTGTGTGTAAATTTGCAGGGATGATGGGGGGGGGACAAGTTTCATGGTGGTGGAAAGGTTTGGGAAGAGAAAGAAAAAGAACGCTCAGAGAGAGAGAATGATATAAGAGTGAGTGGGGTTTATTTTGTTTTATTGGATCAGTGCTGATTCACTGAAAAGTGATGTGCCCGAGCGGGGTTTCGACCTCTATTGGTCTCTATTTGCGGGTTGTAGGTTATATCACGCTAGTATAGTGGCAGTGTACACTTGTCCCTGATTGTAAAAGTGCCTCTTTTTCTCTGTTTTTCTGCTTCTCCCAAGGAGGTATTTGCTGTTTGAAAGAAACTCCAGGTCTGCCATGCTCAGGGGCCTACTGGGGGTTTCTCCTGTTCCCATGTGGGCCAGTAAGAGCCTGTCTGCAATTGTTTGGTCCATTCGGTCTGGACGTACCAAACAATTCACTTTGCATAGTAAAGCTGTAAAAGACCTAGAAAAATGTCTAGGTCTTAAACATTCTTTGCCCATTGCAACCAATCCAAGCTCCCCTTTTATTTCACATAGTACTCTTAAAAATAAAAGGGTAGCTCTGATTGGTTGCTATGGACAAAAAAGAAAGACTTAGACCTAGACAGTTTTCATACATGCACTTTGGATTTAAAGAAAAGTCAAATTCAACCTTAATCCAAGCGATTCCATTTGGGTCATGCTGAATTGACAAGAAAAAACCCTATTCTGCATTTGAGTTTAGGGTCCAGGTTAGGCAAGTCTTAGAATGAGGATTTCTTTATTGGTATATATGGGCTAAACATTTGTCTCAGCCTGACATTATTGTCTCCTTATCACTCCAGGTACAGCATCAGTTCTGGTGAGGGTCACTATTGTTAGATGATGTTGACCAGAACAGGGAGCAGTACAGGGATCAACAAGGTAACATCAGAACAGAAATAAGGCCGTACTGGTAGCTAAGGGGACCTGGGACATTGGGAAATACTAAGATGACCCTTAAAAGTGAGTAGAAGTAGTAAACCTTGAGCCTAGGGCTTGAGATATGGTTTGGACTAGGGCTAGTAAAAAAAATTGGGTTTGATACGTCCCAAACCTGAATTATATTACAAGTTGGTTTAAACCAGTTTTGACCCAAACCGGGCCTTATTAGAGCAACACTAGTTATGAGGGTGGGTAGCTGTTGCTATTATGAATGAGTATAGGAAGGATTTCATGGTTGTCATTCCTGTAACTAGCACATTATACTTTAACTGGCTGCCACTGTCAAAGGGAGCACTCTAGTTGTTACAGTAATAAAGGTCCCTGGGCTGTCACTTTATGGAAGCTCCTTCTCTGTCATTCCACAGATAGACTGCTGTTTATCCTTACAAATCTAGTGTGAGTGAAGTAATCTGTATACACACTTTTTGACAAACATTTGCTTTGTTTATATCAGTATTATAATTTATCAAAATCCTCAATAATTGTTTAAAGGGGCTGTGGACTCTAATACTCCCCTGATGAGGGGCTTCATTGGTTTCTCAGAAAGATTTGTGCACAGGACATAATTCTACTCTGATGTCACTATGGATAACAATTTACGTAGATTTAGTTCTCACACCCCACTGTATATAATCCCACACACCTCCTGTATACCATCCCACACACCTCCTGTATATAATCCCACACCCCCTGTATATAATCCCACACCCCCCTGTATATAATCCCACACCCCCTGTATATAATCCCACACACCTCCTGTATACCCCCCACACACCTCCTGTATACCATCCCACACACCTCCTGTATGCAATCCCACACACCTCCTGTATACCATCCCACACACCTCCTGTTTACCATCACACACAGCTCCTGTATGCAATCCCACACACCTCCTGTATGCAATCCCACACACCTCCTGTATGCAATCCCACACACCTCCTGTATATAATCCCACACACCTCCTGTATATAATCCCACACACCTCCTGTATACAATCCCACACACCTCCTGTATATAATCCCACACACCTCCTGTATGCAATCCCACACACCTCCTGTATACCCCACACACCCCCTGTATATCCCACACACCTCCTGTATACCATCCCACACACCTCCTGTATACCCCACACACCTCCTGTATACCCCACACACCCCCTGTATATCCCACACACCTCCTGTTTATCCCACACACCTCTTGTATACCATCCCACACACCCCCTGTATAATCCCACACACCCCCTGTAGATCCCACACACCTCCTTTATATCCCACACACCTCCTGTATACCATCCCACACACACCCCCTGTATGTAATCCCACACACCGAGCACACATATATACAGTACATATACAAAGACATGAACACACAGACACATGCACACATACCTTCTGTACAGTTCACAGTGAGGTCACTCACTCACTGGAGAGCTCCAGGATGGGCAGGACATGGTCCCGGGAGCCGAGACCACAGCAGGGGGCGGAGCCTCTCCCTGTCAGACATTGTGCTGCTGCACTTCCTGAGACTTGTGTGTGAGCAGCCTGTGCCCCCTCCTCCCTCCTGAGCTCCCGTCACCTCCTGCAGTCGCCCTCCCTGCACTTAGCAGCCATCCTGAGGACGCTCACACAACTCAATAGATCGTCGGCACACTGAGATTCGGGGCACAGGCAGTATTATCCGGGGCTTGTGACCCGAACAATACTGCCTAGCGACGCCCCTGGGTACAGGTATTAATTGCATATCTAAAAACAACCACAAGGCAGGTCAAGATCCTCAACTTAAAGAGAACCTATGACCTCTCCTGACAGGTCTTCTTAGTAAATACTTGTTTTCCCTGTGACATAGCAATCCTGGAACATCTGCTCTTATAACTCTGTTCTGTGCTGTTCCTCTATTATTCCTTCTAGAAATGTATTACTGAATCTGTCAACTGGGTGTTACCATTCCAGTGTCCAGAGCACACAATCACTGTCAGCACTGATTAGACAATGTCAGATTGTGCAGGGGCACAACTTAAACTGGTAACACCCATCTGACAGATTCAGTAACACACTTCTAAGATGAATAACAGAGGAACAGCACAACACAGAATTAAAAAAGAAGATGCTCCAGAATTGTTACTTCACAGGAAAAACACAAGGATTGACTAACAGGAGAGGTCACTGGTCCTCCTGAAGTTTTGCCTATTTCAGCTTTTTCTGGAGTACCTCTCTTTTTGTTTCAAGAGTGCTATATAATACCCCTCTGACATGTGAATCCAGTAAAGGTAACACATCTTGAACCGTTGATGATGTATAAAACAAATATATAAAAGTGGAACCTATATAATTGATTTGGTTGCTTATCCTAGATAGCTTTTGTGAACAGGAGTATTGCGTTTTAGATGATGGGTTCCTCAAAGGGATTGTCCAGTAAAAAAAAAATAAGATATACCATTGACCACCATTGCCAGGGTGGTTCAAAAAAGATAAAAAAAAAATACTTACCTGGCTGTCCCCCACTTTTGTCGCTCCCTGCAGGCCACTCCTCTTCACTTCTGGGTACTTGTCCCGACACAAAGGAGAGGCTTATGCTCTATTCACTAGCAATATTGCATGAACCCCTCTAGCATTTTGGAATGAGAACCTGGAAGTCGAGAAGAACAGGAGCAACAGTGTCATGGGACAGCTAGGTAAGTGTTATTAATCTTTTTTGGACCATCCTGGCCCTAATGGAATATTTTTGTTTTTTACTGGAGAGCCTCTTCAAATATGTCCTCTATAGGTACATCACTTTTGTATACTTGATATCTTCTTGCTGTGATCTATTTTGGACTATATTCTAAGTTCTTTAGGCAGCCATTATGAAAGTCTGCATCATACAGCAGGCCTGTGTAAGTAGTTGAAGATGCAGCAACAATGAATGCATCCTGCTACTTCTTCACAATCTTTTCGATATAAAATCTTTGTTGACTTGGGTGATTATCCAATGCTGTGACCAATATAATCTAGAAATTAGAGAAATCACACAATAATGGTGTAAAAGGATGCAGATTATGATTACAGCTACAGACTTTTATCAAGAAATGGCATTGATCCAAGACTAAGGAAGCATCCTTTGTCGGTCAGACAACTTTCACAATGATGTAAATAGTATAAATGAATGCAAATAACTTCTTCATGCTGAAAACACCCGTGCCCCATAATGAGGTCCTAGCTGGAGATAGAACACCACCAAGCATGGCAGGTGCAAGCTGACATGCCTAGTTGAGAAGATCCAATCGGAAACATCCCTGCTCTTTTTATTGTCATCTGGCTTTGCTCACGAAAGATGAGTTTGATTGGCAGATGCATCAAGGTTCACACTTTATTGGTTTTTGCAAAAGAGCCAGATCTGCCAATTTAGACAGGGGAGTGACACAGAAGTTTCCATCTAAATGGACTAATTTTTCTATAGGGAATTCTCCAGCAGAGAGCATGGATGCAGGCGGAATCCTGTTTTATTTTTTTTAACAAGGAACGAATGACAAATATGAACGACAGTTCAGCGCTGACGGAACATCAGCATTTGACGCTTCACAGGGGAGCTGTGAACTAAACAATAGCGGAGAAGCTGAATTAGAAGCAGCTCAGAAAGATAAAGCACTGGATGGTGAAAAGTACATCTCCTTAACTGCCTCATCTCTTAACTATAGGTTAAGGTATACTCCATTAACATTCCCTCAAATGAGTGCGCTAGAGGGCTATCAAGAAGGTTGGCAAGTCCTTGTCGACACGCAGGTGGGCACTTTTTCTCGGAGACACTTGCCAGAATCCAGTATGAGATATAATTGGGGTTGGATATACACAGTACTGCTTATTGAAGCATGCTGCCATTTTTGCTGCTTGCGCTGGATTGTTGGAATTTCAATAAAGCGACAGATTATTCAATCTCTTCACCATGTTGTTGACCCGGTCCAAGAAGCAAAATGGAACCCAGCTGACTCCCATACCACACACACAAAAAAACAACTTACCTAATATGTTCAACTTTTTTTCCATCCTGTCCCTGTGACCATGAAGCTTTAAGCACAGATTCCATACTACAATGCAAAAATATAATCTTCGGTTTCAAAAGCTTCCAGATTTGATTAATATTTAAAGAAGTTGTCCAGCTAATTTTTATTTTTCTATTATTCTACTTTTTTTCTATTATTCTACTATTTAAAATACAAAACTTATACTCATCTCTTCCCTTCATCTCAGATCCAGCACTTTGCTTTCCTCCCTCTCTACTTTTCTTCTTGCCTCTTCTGAACTGATTGGCTGCAGTGGTCACTTGCCGTTACCTGACGTCACCATAAATACAGCTCACTTCCGAACGATGATGTCAGGTAGTCGCACATGAACACTGCAGCTAATCAGCCATTGCAACAGTGACATTTCTGTTCGAAAGAAGAAGAAAACAAAATTTAAAAAAAATGGGGAGAGCGAGGATGGCGCAGTGCTGGATCCAAGGTAAGGGGAGAAGTGTGTAACTTTTTGAAATGGACATAGATATGATAAAAAATATTAAAAAAATTTAGGTGGACAACTCCGTTAATAAAAACAATGCATTTCATACCTCTGCTGGTACTTTGTCAAGTTTATGAAAATACGAGGGGTGTAAATTAAAGACTTCCCCACTTCTATTTATCACAGGATGTTGAAACTGCACATGTGTAATAAGTCTCTATAATAATAATATAATAATCTTTATTTCTATAGCGCCAACATATTCCGCAGCACTTTACAAATTCAAGGGTAAACATACAGTCATTACACATTAAAAGTACTTACAAATGGAGACACAAGGTGTGAGGGCCCTGCTCGTGAGAGCTTACAATCTATTAGGGTGTATGGGTGAAACATACGGTAAGAAGTGCCAAGTTTACAATGGTCCAGCCATGTTTCATAAATAGGGGGTGGTTTACATGAAAAATGGATGAACCTGCCACCCTGACATGTACATCTATATACAGATAAGTGCCTGTGAGTGCCCAAGTGCAGGGAGTGACAGATGTGTGTGATAGCAGTTAGGGATCTTGGTGGGCCAGACCGAGAAGATGTACAGTATTTTCAGGGCCCTCTTAAAACTGTGAGGGTTGTGAATGTGCCTGATCGCCCGCGGTAGCATATTCCAGAGAATTGGTGCCGCACGTGTGAAATCTTGTAGGCGGCATGGGAGGTTCGGATGATTGAGGAATGTAGTCTGATATCATCAGCAGAGCGGAGAGCACGGGTAGGGCGGTAGACAGAGACTAGGGAGGAGATGTAGGGAGGAGCAGCGCTGTGGAGAGCTTTATGGGTGAGAGTGCTGAGTTTATACTGTATAATGTACTGGATGGGCAACCAGTGCAGTGACTGACACAGGGTAGAGGCATCAGTATAGCGGCTGGAGAGAAAGACAAGCCTGGCTGCTGTATTCTGGACAGATTGAAGAGGGGAGAGTATGCAGAGAGGGAGACCGATAAGCAAGGAGTTGCTGTAGTCAAGACGAGAAAGAATAAGAGCAGTAGTGAGCGTTTGAGTCTTTTATTCCACAGTGAGAAATTGGACCGGATTTTGGAGATATTCTTGAGGTGCAGGGTGACAGGGACGCGGCAAGGATTGGACTATATGGGAGAGGTTAGATCAGTATCAAATAAAACCCCTAGACAGGTGGGCCTGCTGCCTAGCGAGAAATGGTGGTACAATACAGAAAAGACATAGAGGGGGGGGGGGGTTGGTTAGTAGATGGCGGAAAGACAAGAAGTTCAGTCTTAGTGAGGTTTAGTGCCAATTTGAAACTCAGAACTGGTAACGGTCTTGATTTTACAGGTGCTGAAGTGGTGTGAAGTTTAAAAATGGACCCAACGGAACGGCACAAAGAAAAAATGGCAAAAATTTTTTTCAAATATGGAGGACCCTTCTTAGAGAAATTTTTTAACAGTCAAATAAATCGAATCCTAAAAGAGTATTTCCATTTGCCAGCTGGTTTTTGAAAGAATCACTTATGGGGACATTGGGAAGACTGCCAATCCTCCACATGAATAAATGGGGGCTAAATATATATTGGGACTGTAATGACTTTGAACCGGGCATTACTTTTCACTCTAATTTTAGTAGGGTGTTTAGGGGTAAGGAAAAACTACAAATATTATGTGAATTTCCCGGCTGGTTATGTGATTGTTGAGGTTTTTATTTTGTTTATGCATGATGTGGATTGTGAACTTGAAAATTACTTTCTTCTCATACTAAATTGACTCTTTAGCCAACTTTACTTCACCATATGAAAACAACAAGTGTACTAAAAAAGAGTCGTGATCAATATGTGGTTACACAGTCTTTACTTTATATCTCTTTAATTACATAGCGATTTCAGTTCATGCAATATGATTTGGAAAATGTTGTCGTGGATGTTTGCCAAATAAATTGTTTGTACTCGGTTACTGTACTGTTTTTATATGGTGCTATGCTGCCTTTGTTCTATGATGTACCAAATAAAATATATTTAAGAAAAAAAAAAAAGGAACCAGTGGAATACAGAGCACTCATCAAGTTCCTATACTTGAAAGGCAGCACACCAAAGGAGACATTCGATGAGATGAAAGAGGTTTATGGTGATGATTAGAGATGGGCGAATTTCCCGAAATTCGGTTCGTTCACTTCGCCGAATTTCTCGGCAAAAAAATAACTTTGTTCACGAATTCTTACAGAAAAAACGAATCATGTTAAAAACAGCTAATTTCCAGGCTGCACAGAGCCTGCTGGGCTGCAGGTAGAACATCTGTGCCTTGCTTAAATATGCAGGTGGGAGCTTGGTTTGGTCTTCATACAACTGTTGTGTTTTTGTATGTCTCGACACCTGACTGCGCGACGCTATTAGAATCGCTTTCAACTCTAAAATTCCCTGGCATTTAATGAGGGCAAAACTGACCAAAAAAATGAAGGGGGAATGTAGCCTGATAAAGTCATAGGCAGCTACAGCTGGAAAGAAACAGCTGAGGCTTAGGTCGACAAATCAGTGACAGAGTGTGGAGGTGACCGGCAGCAGCCAGTGGCAGCATGAGGTCCGACAGTGGCACAATGACATTTCTGGAGGTGGCAAAAACAGGATGTAGGACAGAGTGGGACAATGACACAGTTGTTGGAGGGTCATGGCAGCGCCACAGCAGCAGCATGAGGTACGACAGTGGGCACAATGACAGAGTGTGTAGGTCACGGCCATCAGCCACCAGCGTCAGATGAGGCAAGAAGAGTGGCACAATGGACAGAGTGTTGTAGGTCACGGCTGCAGCCACAGCGCAGCATTCAAGTCAGGCAGGGCACATGAACAGTGTGTAGGTCACGGCTGCAGCCACAGATGCGCATGAGGTCAGACAGTGGCACATTGACACAGTGTGTTAGGTCACGGCAGCTAGCCACAGCAGCAGCATGAGGTCAGGACAGTGGCACAAATGATCATTCTGACGGTGGGCAAAAACAGGGAGTTAGGGCCACAGTGTGGGACAATGAACAGTGTGGAGGTCAGGGCAGCAGCTACAGCAAGCAGCATGAGTTCAGACAGTGGCACAAGGCAATTCTGGAGGTGGCAAAACAGGAGTACGCCACAGAGTGGGACAATGACACAGTGTGGAGGTCACGGCAGCAGCTACAGGCAGACAGCATGAGGTCTAGACAGCTGGCTCACATTTGACACTGTGTGTTGGTTCACTGGGCAGCAGGCCACTGCAAGCGCATGAGGTCAGACAGTGGCACAATGACATTTGGAGGTGGCAAAAACAGGAGTAGGTCACAGGTGTGGGACAATGACATGTTGTGTAGGTTATTCATGGCAGCAGCCCAGCAGCAGGCATGAGGTCAGGACAGTGGCCACAATGGACATTTCTGGAGGTGCTAAAACAAGAGTAGGCCACAGAGTGGGGAACAATGACACATTTTGGTGGTCACGGCAGCAGCTACTGCAGCAGCATGTGGTCTAGGGGGACTGAGGTTAGCAGTGGCACAATGGACACAGTGAGTGGTCACGGCAGCAGCAAAGCCATGAGGTCAGCAGTGGCTCAATGACATTCTGGAGGTGGGCAAAAAACAGGGTGTAGGCCTCAGAGTGGGGACATTGACACAGCTGTGTAGGTCACGGCATCAGCCCACCAGCAGCAGCATGAGGTCAGGGTCAGTGGCACAATGACACAGTGTTTGTAGCTCACAGGCAGCAGCCACAGCAGCAGCATGAGGTCAGACAGGGCACAATGACAGAGTGTGTAGCGTCGTCACGGGATCAGCACTAGCAGCAGCATGAGTCAGACAGTGGCACAATGACACGTGTGTGGTGGGTAGGTCACGGCAGCTGCACAGCAGCAGATGAGGTCAGACAGTGGCACAATGAAATGGTGTGTAGGTCACGGCAGCAGCCACAGCAGCAGCATGAGGTCAGGATCTAAGTGGCACAATGACACTGTATGTAGGTCACAGCAGCAGCCACAGCAGCAGATGAGGTCAGACAGTGGCACAATGACATTCTGGAGGTGGCAAAAACAGGAGTAGGCCACAGAGTGGCACAATGACACAGTCTGTAGGTTACGGCAGCAGCAGCATGAGGTCAGGCAGTGGCACAATGAACGAGGTGGCAGAGGCACGAGGCAGCAGAGCAGAGGGCAGAGCAGTGGCACAATGACATTCTGGAGGTGGCAAAAACAGGAGTAGGCCACAGAGTGGCACAATGACACAGTGTGGAGGTCACGGCAGCAGCCAGCAGCTTGAGGTCAGACAGTGGCACAATGACAATGTGGAGGTCGGCAAAAAGCGAGATAGGTCAAGAGTGGCACAATGACAATGGAGGTGGCAAAAACAGGAGTAGGCCACAGAGTGGCACAATGACACAGTGTGGATGTCACGGCACCAGCAACAGCAGCAGCAGCATGAGGTCATAAGTGGCACAATGACAGAGTGTGGAGGTGGGTGGCAATACCAGTCCCTGGTAAAGATGGTTGGTGGCAGATGGAGAAATTTCAGCAGATGTGTGGCATCAGGCGGGTGGCGGCATCAGAATAGTGGCTGAGGCAGGTAGTTTGAACCCAGACTCATTTCTCACAGTTTGGGTGAGGCGTCATGGCTGATGTAGTCTGACGCCTAAGGCATTGGTGTGTGGAAATCCTGGCCGATCCACGCCTGATTCATCTTGACAAAGGTCAGTCGTTCCACATTTCCGTGGACAAGCGGGTTCTCCTTGGGGTAACGATGGCCCCCGCCGCACTGAACACCCGCTCTGATGCCACACTACTGGCCGGGCAGGACAGCTTCTCCACTGCAAACTCGGCAAGTTGCGGCCACACATCCAGTTTGGCTGCCCAGTAGTCCAGCGGATCTTCTAACTGGGGTGGCAGAGTGCTGTCCAAGTAGGCCACCACCTGTTGGTTCAGGGTCTGCTCCAGGTCCTGCTGCTGCTGCTGGCGACTGCCCTCCTCACTAGGCGGGTGAAGGAAGCTGCTCATCAGTGACTCCAGACTTAGGTTGCTGCTGATGGAGCTGGTACTGCTCCTACCCCCCACCTTCCCCAGCAGCCGCGGCAGTAGTACGTGAGCGCTGAAGAACCCCCCGGTCAGACCTGTCAGAGGAGGGACGATGCCGCACATAGGCAGCGGCCAACTGACTACGGAGGATTTCCCTATAGTATTTGAGTTTGTCCTCCCTCTCAATAGCTGGGAAAAAGGCTCCCATTTTGGACCGGTAGCGAGGGTCCAATAGGGTGGAGAGCCAGAAGTCATCCCTCTGCCGGATGCTGACTATTCGGCTGTCACTAGCCAGGCAAATCAGCATGCTGCGGGCCATCTGCACAAGTGACTCCGAGGGGCTCCCTGCCTCCATCTCCACTGTATACTGCCACGGTGCTTGCGGGTCATCTGCCTCGTCTTCCTCATCTCCATCTACCTCCTCCAGCTGCTCCTGCTCCTCCTCTCTTGTCACCTGGGTAGAAAATCCACTCATTTCACCAGACAATGCTTCTGCTCCAATGTCCTCCTCCTCCTCCATTTCAGTCCCCACCGGACTCATGTGGCCGCGAGATGTAGTCGCCATGTCTCCAGTCCCCTGCCCAGACAGATTTTTCAGCATCTGTTCCAGGACATGAAGCAGTGGAATGACGTTATTCATCCTGTAGTCCTGGCGACTGACAAATAACGTGGCCTCCTCGAATGGCCTCAACAAACGGCAGGTGTCACGCATGAGCTGCCACTGGCTGACATCAAAGTTACACAGGGGAGTACTCCTGTCCGCCTGGATCATCAAAAAATCGTTAATGGCCTTTCTCTGTTCATACAGTCGGTCCAACATGTGCAGGCTGGAATTCCAACGGGTGGAAACATCGCATATCAGAGTGTGTTGGGGGGAGGCCGTTCTGCCACTGCAACTCGAGGAGGGTGTTCCTGGCTTTGTAGGAATGGATGAAGTGCATGCACAGTTTCCTGGCCATTTTCAGAATCTTCTGCAGATCGGTGGAAGACTTCAGGAACCTTTTCAAAACCCGATTGAACAAATGCGCCATACAAGGCGCTTGGACCATCCCTCCTGGGTTCACGGGGGGACCCAGGGTTACTCCCTTTGTCCGTCACCAAAATTTTCCATTTTGATTGGCTTGGGAAAGCCACACTTTAAATTTCTTGCTACATGACGGGAGCATTTCCCTCCCCTGTTTTGACTTCTTCCCGGGGCAAGCCGGGTGTAAAAACTGCATAAAACCGCGTGCCCTACACATGTGGTAGATGGAGCAGAAACTTGGGGACTGAATGGGGGGGTGGTGGAAGGGGGAGGGGGCATTGGCGCAGGAGTTTGCATTTTGGGACAACGGGGGAGGAGAAAGCCGTCTCCTGTCCAAGTTTTAGGTGTGGCGGGGCAAGAAGTACTTTTAAACCCCTTGGGCCGTAAAGGACATGTACGGGCCCTGTTGAAAGTTACAGCTCCAGACGTCCACGCTGCCCTGCCCCTTTGGGAAAAAACCCGATTAGCTCAAGGACTGGCCCACCTTCTGTTCTAAAATATTTATGAAGGTTCTGGCCCGCCTTTTTTTTGGAAAAAAAATTTTGGTTGGGGGTCTCCACTCCGCCGGGAACAAGCCATTATTTTTCCCGAATGGGGGCAGAGGGCCACCATTTTGAAACGGAGGGACCCTTGGGAGTACCAACAACTTGGACGGACACGGTCAGCTTCTTTCACCTTTTGGATTTGGTTTTTTCCCCCTTCATATTGTTGGGCTTTTTTTCAATTTTCCTCGCGAAAGACTGCTGGCGCCAGGTTTGTGAGGAAACAGGAGCAACTGGGCCGGGAGAAGAAGTCAAAAAAGAAACACTCCCTTCTTCAAGGGGGGGGGTGGACCTTTTGGCTTTTCAAAAAACATGGGGGCTGTTCCCTTTCTGGGGGCAGGGTGGAAACCCCCACATCGAGCCCACGGTTTTTCCCACCACCGATTTGGGGGATGCTTTGGGATGTGTTGACCCCAGGGCCGTGGTGCCAACTTAGCTTCCGTGGCCCCGCTTTACCCTTTTTTTCCTACAGATTTTACATATACCCATATTTTTTGCCCCCTCCCCCGGTGTCCCTTTCAAAAAGACGCCACACCCCAAGTACTGATTTTAAAAACCAAAACCCGCACTTAAATGAACCCACTTCCCCCGCTTTTCCGTTTTCCCGAGGGCCCCCGTGCCCTCTTCTTTCTTGGACCCGCGAAGCGGGTTTTTTTCCCCCCTGGGGGCTTGGCTCCCCACCTCACACTGCCCGCTATCCCGCTGAATTTACAGCTGGCCGAGCCCCTGCCCGACCGCAAGCTGACCCCCCTTCTCCCCACGATGATGAAGCCCTTGCCTCACCCCGGCCCCCAAGGCGGTTTGGCTACATCATCATCTTTTGTGTTTCATCTCACACTTTCCCATCCCCATTTTTGATAAGGGAGAGCTGACCCCTTTACAAAACCAGACCTCCCATGCCACTTTCAACATCTAAACTTTTCCGCCTCTGCAAGAAAACATTTGGGTAAATTCCCCCTTTTTTTCGCTGCCAAATAAACCCGCTGACCCCGCCCCCTCAAAAATTTTTCCTTTCCCGCTAAATATTTGGGGAGGATCTCGCCCCCTTCTCAAAATATAATCCCTTGTTTATGTGAATGTTTTTTTAATTTTATTATAAACTGTAAAAACCTTTTTTCAAATGCAGGGAAAAAAGAAATAAAAAAACCTAATGAATGTTAAAACAAAATTTTTAACAAACTGACAAAAAAAAATTACCAAATTAGTATACAGTCCAATGTCATATACAACTAATATAACATTGAAGATAAAGTAAAAATATTGCTCTAATAAACCACATATTACTACTGCTTTCAAACATATGTGTAACATGCAATAGCATTCAAAGTCTAGCTTTTATTTTACAGCAGGAAAAGTCTTGAACGTTCCCTAGCAGATGTTACCTCTCTTAAAGATGTTAATTATTCAACAGGAGCCCAGTCTGTCGTTAAAACTGTTAATGAACATGGCATTTATTATGATAACATTTTGATAATAGATTCCGACAATGCTAACTACATCAAGAAAGCCTTCTGTACTGTCAAAGATTTGCACTCAAGAAGTCTCCCAAGGCAGTATTTGTCTGGCACGGATTGTAAATTTATGGGCTGAGTTTTTCAGGAAACCATCTCCGCTGGTTTGCAAATTTTATTTGTGTTCCTTTCAACACATCTCTGTTTTTCAACATGCAGTGTAAGGTCACACACTGGCCAAACAGAAAGTCAAACAGTACATTTATATTTTACAGCAAAGAAATTTCCCCAAAAAAAGCTCTAATTTTGTTCTGCTTGTGTCAATGTCAAATGTTCTTTGTATTAAAATATTAGCATTTCAATCTTTTAAGTTTGGAAGAATTTAGACTGTAAATGCCTAACACATACTTTTTCCATTAATAGATAAATAACCCAATTGTGTAACGGCACATAATTGTACGTTCAGTTTTTTAATTATTTGCTGCATCTTAACATACTGCACTTGGCCCAGCAGCTGAGTCTCTGCCACCTGCAGCAGAAGCGGATTTAGAATATAGCTAGACTCCCACTGCAATGGCTAGAGTTAGAGCTAGCTCTACTAACCCCCAAGATGCTGTGCTCAGTAAATCCCTCTGCCAACCCATCAGCACCCCCATGAGGAGATGATTCCTTTACAGCTGGGGTCTCATTAGAGATGGGCGAATTGATTCTAACGAAGTGGACTTTGTTTAGAATTTCAGGAAAACTTCGGTTCTGCACGAAATAGAAGTTTGGGGTAATTCGCGGGAACGAAGTGTGTGTAAAATGGCTGCAAGCACATGGCGTGACATGGAGGAGAGAACTCAGGGAGGAAGAAAGGAACACCCTAAATTACATGTGCAGACATCAAGCCAATCAGAGCCCGGGCCGGGTTTCATGACGTTCACAGCACTTGTAAGTACGAGGGCCCATGCTTGTTCCTCACACTGCCCCCGTTGTTGCCCATACATAAGCGGCGGGCTGCAGCAGCAGAGATCTCACAAAAAGGGAAATAGCTTTTAACAGCAATTTGTGGGGGGAGGTGGAGTGTCACTGCTTCTATCAGAGACTGCTCCTCTTCCGTTATCATTTTGATTCAGTTTGTGGGGTATTGTAATTCAAGTCCAAAGTGGGTCTAATTCTGCCCCATATACATTTTAATTCCATCTGATCATTTCTGGAGCGCCATTTATATTCAAGGGTTAATTAAGCGTGTTTGTGCTGTCATATTCAGTAAAATAAACAGTGTTTTTAAACGCCAAAGACGAGTAAATTTTTCCTGTTGATTTCTGGAGCGCAATTTAGATTCAAGGGTTAATTAAGCGTGTTTGTGCTTTTATATTCAGTAAAATATACGGTGTTTTTAAATGCCACATACGAGAAATTTTTCCTGCTGATTTTGGGAGCGCAATTTATATTCAAGGGGTAATTACTGTAAGCGTGTTTGTGCTTTTATATTCAGTAAAATAATCGGTGTTTTTAAATGCCAAAGACGAATACATTTTTCCTGCTGATTTCGGGAGCGCAATTTATATTCAAGGGGTAATTAAGCGTGTTTGTGCTTTTATATTCAGTAAAATAAACGGTGTTTTTAAACGCCAAAGACGAATACATTTTTCCTGCTGATTTCGGGAGCGCAATTTAAAATTCAAGGGTAAATTTAAACGTGTTTGTGCTTTTATATTCAGTAAAATAAACGGTGTTTTTAAACGCCAAAGATGAGTAAATTTTTCCTGTTAATTTCTGGAGCGCAATTTATATTCAAGGGTTAATTATGCGTGTTTGTGCTTTTATATTCAGTAAAATATACAGTGTTTTTAAACGCCACAATTGATTTCTGGAGCGCAATTTATATTCAAGGGTTAATTAAGCATGTTTGTGTTTTTATATTCAATAAAATATACAGTATTTTTAAATGCCAAAGACGAGTAAATTTTTCCTGTTGATTTCGAGCGCAATTTATATTCAAGGTTTATTAAGGGGTGTTTTGTTTTTTATATTCATAAAATATACAGTGTTTTTAAACGCCACATACTAGAAATTTTTCCTGCTGATTTCTGGAGCGCAATTTATATTCAAGGGTTACCCAAGCCTGATAGTGGGTTAATTTGGAAATCAAATACAGGTGTGTATTTATCATATAACAGATATCCCTTTATTAAACAAGTCTGTAAATTTTTTAACAAACAGTATGTCAGACAGAGAGGGCAGCTCTTCACATCGAGTGGCATGGCACAAACATTCCTGGAGCAGGCACTGGTCCCCAGCACAGTAAGGGGACGTCCGCAGGAGGGTGGACTCGTGAGGCCAGACTGCCGTGTCATCTAGCGGCCGGTGTGTGGACCAGCAACCCGAGGGTTTCTTGATTGGTTGACTAAAGGTCATCCACTTCCCCCAGATGACATCTGACAACCCCAGCCAAGAGTCGGGGGAAACGTCAGACACAACCCTTATTTGGCATGGCCCGGGAACACTCAGCGGCCCCACTTTTTCTCAACCCCCTCTGCCCGTCTGGTTTCCCTCAGCCAGAGATCTACTATGTGTCTGGCTCACGCCACTATAAGCGAGGATGACAATTTTTAGGACAGTCAGCACTACTTGGCAGCGAAGAAGTGGGGCCGACATCCCCTGCTCTTGCAAATATGTCGGGAAAGTATGATGTGGAGAGTGGCATGGGAGGCCATGTTTGAGGGTTTAGCCTCTTCATACCAAGACCGTTAGGAGTAAATCAGTGGAAGATCCAACAGCAATCAATGATGAGTAGCCGACTGCACTTGGGATCCGGGTGAAGCAAGGCTTCATCATCTCAGGAGAAGAGGGCGTCAGCTTGCACGTCAGGCAGTGGCGCAGCCAGCAAGTCGGTAGTGTGGCCGTGAGTCAGCAGGGTAGAAGCAGTGCGAGGTCAGGAGCCAAGCGGCCAAGGCGTAGACGACCCTCTTTGCAGGTCCAAGAAAGTAGTGGCACAGGGGCTCACGGAGGCAGCGGCGGTAGTAGTCACTCAGTGTGGAGCGTTGTCGATAAAATCACCTACTCGGCGGTGTGGCAATTTTTTGCTAACACACCCAAGGAGCCGAACATGGGTATATGTAGAATCTGTAGGCAGAAAGTTAAGCGTGGCCAGGGAGCTAACATTGGCACCACGGCCCTGCGTCAACACATGCAGCGTCACCATCTAGTGGCCTGTGAGAAACGTGGCTCAGATTTAGAGGTCCATCCTGCCGCCGCAGCAACAGCAGCAGCAGCAGCGCCCAGTGGCACGCATGCCATTGCAGCCAGTCAAGGCTCCACCAGCTCTGCAGGAGGGAGCTGTTTGTCTTTGCCATCATCTCATGGTCCAGATGCTCCTGCTCCTCGCTACTCATGGCGCCAGCAGTCGTTCAGCGAGGCGATTGCAAAGAGACAACAGTATGCGTCCAACCATCCTAAGGTGCAGCAGTTTGACAACGTGGAGGAGAAAGCGGCGTCTCCTGTCCAAGTTGTTGGTATTGCAGTCCCTCCCTTTCCAAATGGTGGACTCTGCACCATTCAGAGAACTAATGGCTTGTGCCGAGCCGAGGTGGAGAGTTCCAAGCCGTAATTTATTTTCCAAAAAGGCAGTACCAGTCCTTCACAAAAATGTAGAACAGAAGGTGGGCCAGTCCTTGAGCCTATCGGTTTCTTCCAAGGTGCATGGCAGCGCAGTCGCGTGGAGCTGTAACTACGGTCAGGGCCAGTACATGTCCTTTACAGCCTACTGGGTGAATGTGCTTTCTGCCCAGCCACACCAACATCTTGGACAGGAGACGCCGCTTTCTCCTCCACGTTGTCAAACTGCTGCTCCAATGTCCGCCTCCTCCTCCACCTCTACCACCATCTCAGCCTCTACAAGTGCTGCTCCATCATACCACATGTGTAGGGCACAGCGGTGTCATACAGTTCTACACCTGGCTTGCCTCGGCGAACAAAGTCACACAGGGGAGGAACTGCTCCGCATCATGCAGCAGGAAATCGATGTGTGGCTTTCTCTGCGCCAACTGCAAATTGGAACCATGGTGACAGACAATGGGAGGAACAAGGTGTCCACATTGCACCGAGGAGGGATGGTCCATGCGCTTTGCATGGTGCACGTGTTCAATCTGATTGTGAAAAGGTTCCTGAAGTCTTCCACCGATCTTCAGAACATTCTGAAAATGGCCAGGAAACTGTGCATGCACTTCATCCATTCCTATAAAGCCAGGCACACCCTCCTCAATTTGCAGCGGCAGAACGGCCTACTCCAACACACGCTGATATGCGATGTTTCCACCCGTTAGAATTCCAGCCTGCACATGTTGGACCGACTGTATGAACAGAGAAAGGCCATTAACGATTTTTTGATGATCCAGGCGGACAGGAGTACTCCCCTACCTAACTTTGATGTCAGCCAGTGGCAGCTCATGCGTGAAACCTGACGTTTGCCGAGGCCGTTTGAGGAGGCGGCATTATTTGTCAGTCGCCAGGACTACGGGATGAATAAAGTCATTCCACTGCTTCATGTCCTGGAACAGATGCTGAAAAATCTGTCTGGGCAGGGGACTGAAGAAGTGGCGACTACATCTCGCGGCCAGATGAGTCCGGTGGGGACTGAACTGGAGGAGGATGAGGAGGAGGACATTGGAGCACAAACATTTTCTGGTGAAATTAGTAGTTTTTCTACCCAGGTGACCGGAGAGGAGGAGCAGGAGCAGCTGGAGGAGGTAGATGGAGATGAGGAAGACGAGGCAGATGACCCTCAAGCACTGTGGCAGTATACAGTGGAGATGGAGGCAGAGAGTCCCTCAGGGTCACTTGCCCACATGGCCCGCAGCATGCTGATTTGCCTGGCTAGTGACAGCCGAATAGTCACCATCCGGCATAGGGATGACTTCTGGCTCTCCACCCTTTTGGACCCTCACTACCGGTCCAAAATGGGAGCCTTTTTTCCAGCTGCTGATAGGGAGGACAAACTCAAATACTAAAGAGAAATCCTTCGTAGTCAGTTGGCCGCTGCCTATGTGCAGCATGGTCCATCCTCTGACAGGTCTGACCGGGGGGTTCTTCAGCGCTCACGTAACCCTGCCACGGCTGCTGTGGGAAGGTGGGTGGGAGGAGCAATACCAGCTCCATCAGCAGCAACCTAAGTCTGGAGTCGCTGATGAGCAGCTTCCTTCTCCCGCCTAGTGAGGAGGGCACTCGCCAGCAGCAGCAGCAGGACCTGCAGAAGACCCTGAACCAATAGGTGGTGGCCTACTTGGACAGCACTCTGCCACCCCAGTTAGAAGATCCGCTGGGCTACTGGGCAGCCAAACTGGATGTGTGGCCGCAACTTGCTGAGTTTGCAGTGGAGAAGTTGTCCTGCCCAGCCAGTAGTGTGGCATCAGAGCGGGTGTTCAGTGCGGCGGTGGCCATCGTTACCCCAAGGAGAATCCGCTTGTCCACCGGAAATGTGGAGCGACTGACCTTTGTCAAGATGAATCAGGCGTGGATCGGCCAGGATTTGCACACACCATCAGTCATGACGCCTCACCAAAACTTTGAGAAATGAGTCTGGATATAAACTACCTGCCTCAGCCACTATTCTGATGCTGCCACCCGCCTGATGCCACACATCTGCTGCCAGTTTTTCTATCTGCCTACCAGCATCTTTACCAGGGACTCTGACCTGCTGTTGTTGCTGCCGTCACCTCCACACTGTGTCATTGTGCCACCCTGCAAAAAGGGCAATACATTACATGGAAATCCCTAAAGAAGCATTTATGCTATCTATTAAACATGAAAAAACTTTGAGATTCTTGGTTCACATATTTTTGATCAAAAAATGCTTAAGCTGCCCACGAACTAACAACGTGATCTCAGGTCGGGCAGTCCTATGTTATCTTTACCTCTCAATAGAGCCAAATCCAGGCTTCCCACTGGGTCAACCGACCATATCCAGAGAGAAAAAAATAAAAAACACCAAACCTGCAAGCTGCACTCTTATAACAGCCTGTGAAACTGGGCGTGGTGCAGAAAGCCAAAATGGAGGCACCCCTTCCTCCCCATATAGATTAAAAGCAATATACGTCAAATATTTGGCATATATTGGCGTATATTGCTTTTAATCTATATGGGGAGGAAGGGGTGCCTCCATTTTGGCTTTCTGCACCACACCCACTTTCACAGGCTGTTATCAGAAGTGCAGCTTGCAGGTTTTTTTTTTTTTATTTATTTCTCTATGGATAATTGAGGTCGATTGACCCAGTGATATGCCGGATTTGGCTCTATTGAGAGGTAAAGATAGCATAGGATTGCCCGACCTGAGATCACGTTGTAAGTTCGTGGCCAGCTTAAGCATTTTTTGATCAAAAATATGTGAACCAAGAATCTCAAAGTTTTTTCATTGTGCCACTCTCTGACCTCATGCTGCTGCTGTTGCTGCCGTCACCTCCACACTCTGTCATTGTGCCACTCTATGACCTTATGCTGCTGCTGTTGCTGCCGTCACCTACACACTCTGTCATTGTGCCACTCTGTGGCCTACTCCTGTTCTTTGCCACCTCCAGAATTTGTCATTGTGCAACTCTCTCTGACCTCATGCTGCTGCTGTTGCTGCAGTCACCTCCACACTGTGTCATTGTGCCACTCTATGACCTCATGCTGCTGCTGTTGCTGCCGTCACCTCCACACTGTGTCATTGTGCCACTCTATGACCTCATGCTGCTGCTGTTGCTGCCGTCACCTCCACACTCTGTCATTGTGCCACTCTGTGGCCTACTCCTGTTGGTGCCACCTCCAGAATTTGTCATTGTGCCACTCTCTGACCTCATGCTGGTTTGCTGCAAACCATCCCCTCCACACTCTGTCATTGTTCCACTCTGTGGCCTACTCCTGTTCTTTGCCACCTCCAGAATTTGTCATTGTGCCACTCTCTGACCTCATGCTGCTGCTGTTGCTGCCGTCACCTCCACACTGTGTCATTGTGCCACTCTCTGACCTCATGCTGCTGCTGTTGCTGCCGTCACCTCCACACTGTGTCATTGTGCCACTCTATGACCTCATGCTGCTGCTGTTGCTGCCGTCACCTCCACACACTGTCATTGTGCCACTCTGTGGCCTACTCCTGTTGGTGCCACCTCCAGAAATTGTCATTGTGCCACTCTCTGACCTCATGCTGTGGCTGCTGCCATCACCTCCACATTCTGTCATTGTGCCACTCTGTGGCCTACTCCTGTTTTTTGCCACCTCCAGAATTTGTCATTGTGCCACTCTCTGACCTCATGCTGCTGCTGTTGCTACTGTCACCTCCACATTGTGTCATTGTGCCACTCTATGACCTCATGCTGCTGCTGTTGCTGCTGCCGTCACCTCCACACTGTGTCATTGTGCCACTCTATGACCTCATGCTGCTGCTGCTGTTGCTGCCGTCACCTCCACACTCTGTCATTGTGCCACTCTGTGGCCTACTCCTGTTGGTGCCACCTCCAGAATTTGTCATTGTGCCACTCTCTGACCTCATGCTGTTGCTGCTGCCGTCACCTCCACACTCTGTCATTGTGCCACTCTGTGGCCTACTCCTGTTTTTTGCCACCTCCAGAATTTGTCATTGTGCCACTCTCTGACCTCATGCTGCTGCTGCTGCTGTTGATGCCGTCACCTCCACACTGTGTCATTGTGCCACTTTGTGGGCTCCTGATGTTGCTGCCACTTCCAGAATTTGTCATTGTGCCACTCTGTGGCCTACTCATGCTGCTGCCAAGTGACCGCTGTCTCACTGGAACACCCTGTGGTTTCCTAATGCTGTTTCCACCCTCACCACTCTATGATGTTGCCACTATGTTTGGTTTTCCCCTTCTTTTCACCTGCCAGAAGGAATGGGAAGGATCAGGATTGTCTAGCCAAAAGCAGGAGTGGATACAGAACCCATTTACTGGTCATCTCTGTTTTGGATCAACGCCTCCTGTTTGTTTTTGGCTTTAGCAATACTGATGGATTATTGACCGATTGAAAGCGGACACTGACGGATGAAAGGGAGGGCAAAATGATCAGAGACATCATCGCAAAATTACTGCCGACACCCTCTCCACTCATTCGGGGGGGCCTCTACATGTATCATCGTTTAACAGAACAGGTTTTGTCATATTTTATGACGGTTTAAAGCTCTAGCCTCATGGAGTGATCCCTGCTGTGACGTCCCCTTACTGTGCTGAGACCTGTGTCGGCTCCAGTAACCTACTACTGTGTTCTTTGATGCTATCGTAGGATCTTAGACCTCAGCTTTTTTTTTCCAGCTGGTGCTGCCATGACTTTATCAGGCTGCATTCCCGCTTAAGTTTTTTGGTCAGCTTAGCCCCTGTAAGTGCCTAGGGAATTGAAGAGGGAAGCGATTCTAATAGCGGCGGCAGTCATGTGCGTGTCATACTAAAACACAGCATTGTATGAAGACAAAACCAAGCTCCCTCTGCATTTGAGCATGGCACAATGTTCTATAGCACCCTACAGGCTCTTTGCAGCCAGGAAATAGCTGTTTTTTAACACGATTTGTCCCAAATTTATTCGGGTCGAAACAAATTTTGTCAGAAAATTTGAGGAACTCGGCGAATTTAATTTTTCAGAAATTCGCCCATCTCTAAACATGTTCTATCTTCTGGCCAAAGGCCGGCGGTTTAGAAATCCCACAGAAGAAAATCCATGCTGTGGATTTTCTATTGCGGGCTATGGGCACAGGATTACAGTTGAATTGTTGCAGATTCTAAATACTGAATCCGCTTAAAAATCTGACTGCAATCCTGTGCTGTGTAAACATAGTTTTATATTAAGCTGTCTAACTCTCTGCAATGCAATTCTCGTAATTAGGCCGTCTCCCTCTATGTAAGAATATATTCAAATGGCCTGTTGACTTCGTATTGGTATACGTTTTTAGATACATGTTTGGACCCAAACACGCATCTAACAATGTGCAGTGTGATTTACATTGTTTACATTCTCTTTCAATGTAAAACAGGCATCGATGTTCAGATGAGTGATCGAAGATGTGTGTTGACATGCATCTTTGTGATTCGTCTTTCAGATCCGTTCAAAGAATTGACATGACATTGTCCGTTTGACACAGCAGTAGGGATGAGTGATTATAATCAACAAAGTTGAAATTGGCACGATCTTTAGGCTGATCAGAAATTTCCCATCACGCAATATTTTTTTGGGTGACAATCTTACAGATAATCTATTACTATCACGCCATTTTCAGTGTTTCCTGTCATTTTGGCGGCAAGCCAATCAGCTCTGAGGACAGAGGGGGGCGAGGAGGATGTACAACGTCACTTTGTGGTGTATGGATCTCATTGGCTTTTGTAAGGTGACAGCTGGGAAGGTCCTTAATGGGGTGTACATCCTAGCGAGATTTCTGGCTTACGCCCGGAAAAGAGAGTAGGTAACATGTCACCAAGGTTAGCTGGCCTTGGTGAAATAGAAGCCATGTAGTTTGTGTGGTGTTAACGTCAATAAGGGGTTAACATACGTTTTCTAGGTAGTATGGCTGCTTTAGCCAAAACCTGGGGTGGCTTCTATTGGGAGTAGGCAAAGCGTTGGGTGGGTGTCTACTCCCCTTGTTCCACCTGACCAGGATTTGGGGCTAGCCGTTATAAGTCAGCTAGTCAGCTGACCAGCCCTGTCTGACATACAGGTCAAGGAGTTTGGCCTGAGAGGTGGGACTGACTTGGAGTACCCAGGAACTCACCTAGACCGTTTGCTAGACAAGTGTAGTGAGGGAACTGCACTGTCTAGCCAGCACTCAGCCGAGCAGGCGTTTTTGTTTGTTTATTTGTTATTCGGTTTGCATCTGGCATACGTTCTTTGTATACCTGTTGTGCCAATAAAACATGGGAGGACCCGTGCTGGAACAAGCTTCAACCTGTCTGTGTCTCTGTCTACATTGGACTGCGATCCCCAGAGCCGCATCTAAACGTGAGTGGAAGCTTACACTTTGCAAAGGAGGGTGCATATTGTGCAGCCCAGACTCTGGTTTGAACCTCCATTGAAATGGCATTTTTTTTACCACTTTTTGGCCAGCACACCTTGCACCTGAGGTGAAATTGTACCTTTTATTTTGTGTGTCAAAGTTTTTTCAAATAACCACGTTGTACGCCAATTTGGATAAAGAAATTTTCTAGTAATTTTTCTCGTTTGTCTTTGCTGCAAAAAACGCAATTTCTCATCCGTGTAACTTTTAAATAGCTGTATTGCATTTGGTGTGGTCCAGTTTTTTTTCAAAGAGCTACCTTTTACTTAAATTTGGAAACAGAAATTTTGAAGTAACTGTTGGTGTATTTCATTGGTGCAAAAACCACCTTTTGTTATTCGCTTAACTTCTAAATAACTGTATTGGACGTGGCGCGGCCCAGTTTTGTTCAAAGAGCCACCTTCTACTTAAATTTGGATACAGAAATTTTGTAGTAACTGTTGGTGTATTTAATTAGTGCAAAAACCATCTTTTGTTATCCGTATAACTTTTAAAGACTGTATTACACATGGTGCGGCCCAGTTTTGTTCAAAGAGCCACCTTGTACTTAAATTTGGATACAGAAATCTTGTAGTAACTGTTGGTGTATTTCATTGGTGCAAAAACCAACTTTTGTTATCCGAATAAATTCTAAATAGATGTATTGCATGTGGTGCGGCCCAGTTTTGTTCAAAGAGCCAACTTGTACTTAAATTTGGATACAGAAATTTTGTAGTAACTGTTGGTGTATTTAATTCGTGCAAAAACCATCTTTTGTTATCCGTATAACTTTTAAAGACTGTATTACACGTGGTGCGGCCCAGTTTTGTTCAAAGAGCCACCTTGTACTTAAATTTGGATACAGAAATCTTGTAGTAACTGTTGGTGTATTTCATTGTTGCAAAAACCACCTTTTGTTATCCGTATAAATTTAAAATAGCTGTATTGCACGTGGTATGATCAGTTTTGTTCAAAGAGCCACCTTGTACTTAAATTTGGATACATAAATTTTGTAGTAACTGTTGGTGTATTTCATTGGTGCAAAAACCACCTTTTGTTATCCGTATAACTTTTAAATATCTATATTGCACGTGGTGCAGCCCAGTTTTGTTCAAAGAGCCACCTTGGACTTAAATTTGGACTGAAATTTTGTAGTAACTGTTGGTGTATTTCAGTGGTGCAAAAACCATCTTTTGTTATTTGTATAACTTTTAAATAGCTGTATTGCACATGGTGCGGCCCCAGTATTTTTCAAATAGCCATGTTGTACGCCAATTTTGATAGAAAACTTTTCTAGTAACTGTTCTCGTTTGTCATTGCTGCAAAAAACACAATTTCTCATCCGTGTAACTTTTGAATAGTTTTATTGCACTCGGTGAATGTCAGTTTGGCGCAGATAGAGCACTTGTATGATAGTTTGTTGAAAACTATCAATTCCTAGTCCTACTGGGCAGTTGCAAATCCCTGGGAATGAAGGAAGAACACTGTTGATTTGGTCTTACGGTTCTTTCACCAGACCGCATTTCACAGGTATTCGATAGAAACAATTCTGTTTCTAATCCTAGTTGGCTGTTGGAAATTAGAGGGATTTAAGAATAGCTGTGATTTGCTGTCTTTCAATAAGAGACTGTCAAAACTCTTCCATACCTTTTTTAATTTTTATCTTTCAGAACATGGAGCGAAATGCAGGTGGTAAGCTAGCAAAGAGGGGTGTAGGACATGGAGGTAGAGGTACGAGAGAAGGTGCTCCTTCCAGTGCTGGCGACAACACGCAAGCCAGCGGATCGTCGGTTGCAGGACCAACAAGCCGGTCATCGCTTTGTCAGTACCCTGTGCCTCTCAGTAACGAACAGCGTCGCCAATAAGTTCATCAGTGGTTAATTTAACCTGTATCCAGCAGTCTTACCACCTCGTCCTCTCAGTCACGGCCACAAATGTCGTCATCATCATCGTCAGCATCCGTCCAACATGATGTGAAGGCAGCCCAAATGTCAACTCGTGTACCCACCACTTTGGATAATCCATTTTCTGAAGACCTCTTTGATGACAAAATGCGGTTGGGGTCAGAAGGCATTTCAAAAGATTTTGTCTGCTCTGATGCCCAATTGCTGATGCCATCAGAGGAGGAGAAGGAAGCCGGTAAATTGGCAAAAAGCCCTGGCGGTCGGCAATGCCCTGCAGTGCCTGTTGCTTGTAGCCTGCAGTTCCAGGATGCAGAATGTCAGGACGAGGAAGTCACCTGTGTAGATGATGATGATGACGACATTGCGGATCCAACGTGGTCTTTTGAGCAGAATTTGCTTGCGAGCGCTTCATCACTGGACGTGGAGGAAGATGATGGGGTAGTGTCAGTATGGGTCTCGCCTCAAAAAGGGAGAGGGCGGTCGCACAAGTCTGCTGAGATTATTTCGCCAGCCACGATCAGCGGAAACACCGCTCCTCACTTATCGCCGTCGAAAAGGTCCAGGACCTCTCAAGCCTGGGCCTTTTTCGAGCAAGCCACTGATTCACCCAGTGATATCATATGCCACCTTTGTCGTAAACGCATCAGTAGAGGGAAGAATCTTAGGTGTTTAACCACCACCAACATGTCTAGTCACATACAGTGAATGCCTGAGTTGAAATGGAGGGAACACTTGGTGAAAAAAGGCCGTAGCCCGAGTACCACCAGCACCACCAGAGACCCATCCTACCCATTCTCCTTCCACCAGTTTGAACTGAACGCCGTACAGCGGCCAGTCTAGCAGCCAGCCTTCTGTCTACCAGATTTGGGAGCAGAAGAAACACTTTAACCAAAACTATCCCAAAGCCAAAATCCTGAATGTCGGGATTGCCAGGCTTTTTGCCTTGGAAATGTTGCCTTTCTGTCTGGTGGATACAGATGGCTTCCGCCACGTCATGGCCCTTGCCTTCCCCCAATACCAGATGCCAAGAAGGCATTGCTTTTCCAGAAAAGCCGTCCCTGCCCTCGCCAGCCACGTGTCATTTAAAATTTCAATCGTATTGTCTGCATCTGTGTCCGGCAAAGTCCATCTGACAACCGATACATCGACTAGTAAGCACGGCCAAGGCTGCTACATATCTGTGACAGCTCACTGGGTGAGCTGGGTGGATGTCTCTCGTGGTGAAAGTGGCTCTCAGGCTCGGTGCACGCTCTTCAAAACCGCAGGGATGGTGCAGGGTTCTTTTCCCCAAGGTCCACTGGTAGCATCACGTGCCCAAAGAAACCATGCAGTGTTGAAATTAATCTGTCTTGGAGACCGACAACACACAGGTCAGGAGCTGTGGATGGCTCTTCACAACGAGAATTAGCGCTGGCTGGATGACAAGAACCTTGTGCCAGGCAAGGTGGTGTGCGATAACGATCGAAATCTCCTGGCCGCCCTTAAGATCGGCAGGTTGGAGCACATCCCTTGCCTGGCACACGTCAAGAACCTCGTCGTCCAGAAATTTCTAAAGCACTACCCGGGTCTGGACTGCCTGCTGAGGAAGGCTTGAGATCTGAGCTCACACTTCCGCCGTTCGCACCCTGCTTCGTCCCACCTGGCTGCATTACAGCGTCAGCTCAGCCTCCTAGTCAACCATCTCATTGTTGACATGGCAACATGCTGGAATTCCACCCTCCACATGCTCCAGCAATTGTGGCAGCAGCGCAATGCCATTATTCAGTACGAAGTGACACAAGGCCTCACAAGCAGCGGTGCGGACCTGGGGGTGTTGAGCCACCGAGAGTGGAGGCAGGTGAAAAAGTTCTGCACCATCCTTGCCAGTTTTGAAGAAGCCACCAAAATGGTCAGTGCAGACAATGCTTTTGTCAGCATGAGCATTGTGATGATTTTAGACCTTTCTCTCCATCGAATCCAGAAGGCTCGACAGTTTCACAACTTTATCGGTCTTCATTAGGCAGTGGTTCTGGGGCCAGGGCTAGTGCAAGGTGGCGCCTCAGCTCTCAGGGTACAGCATCTGAGGCAAGTCAGGGCTGTGTTGAAGCTGAGGCGGAGGAAGCGGAGGAGGATGAGGTATTCCTGGACACCGACATTACCGACGTCCCTGCCTTGGAAGAGGTTGGCACGAATTTGAGGTGGAGGAGGAAGATGAGGAAGATCAGTTTGCTACTGCCCCTCGACCCAGAGGCTTGGGAAATCAAGGCTCCATCTCTCACATGAGTGCTTGGATGCTCCATTTCCTCTAACATGATCCTCGCATTAAGGCCATCAAAATGAACAACAGTTACTGGGTGGCCACCCTCCTCGATCCCCGGTACAAAGCAAAACTCAGCACTTTCCTTCCACCCACCCAAATAGAGAGTAAAATGCAGGAATTGGAGACCGTGCTGATTGATCAACTGGAGACATCTGTTGCGTCTGCTTCACGTTCTTCAAATGTCACGGTGGAACAACGTCAGCAACGTGGTAGCAGTAAAGCGCCAAGCAACCGTAGCGGCAGCAGCAGCAGGCATTGTGACAGAAGCCTAATAGATGACCTCTGGCAATCTTTATTTACCACCTCACCAACGCATGTAATGCAGGGCACACATACAACACACAGAGACCGGCTTAAGATCATGGTGCACGACTATCTGCATCTCAACACCGATGTTTTTGGATGTGTTCTGGACCCAATCAACTTCTAAGTATCCAAATTGGATGAATGGCCTGAGCTCTCTCGCCATGCCATAGAGGTGTTTTCCTGCCCAGCAGCCAGCGTCATATCTGAGCAGATCTTCAGCACAGCGGGAGGAGTCATTACAGACAAACGCATCCGGCTTTCCACAGATAATGTTGATTGTTTGACTTTCATCAAGATGAATCAGGCATGGATCTCTGATGATGTTGTGGCCCCAATTGCCGAGGTCACCGATTAGTTGCCCGTCTACTTCACATTCCTCTTCTAAAAGAAATGGTCCTCTTGAAAACTATTTATTTAAATGATTTCTTACTGCAATTTTTATTCTCAGTTCCCAAAAGTTCACTTTGCTGGTTTTGCAGTGAGGAGACTGTAAAAGACACCAAAGTTTCATGAAAAAAACGTATTCCATTTACTCACTTTATCTTTAGAATTTTTTGCATTGTCAATGGTTTTGGCGTCATGGTGCTGTGAGATAAAGCTATAATCATGGTCCTTTGGAACAGAAATGTGGCTTCTCCCTCACAATTTTTAACAGTGGCTGAGAAGTCATTTTTATAATTTTTGGGGGTCATGGTGCTGTGAGATCCAGCTATAATCATGGTCCTTTGGAACAGAAATGTGGCTTTTTTTTTTTTTTTTTTGTAATTGTATTTTTATTAACTTTTTTGTTTAAACGAAAATAGATACAGAAAGAAAAAAGAAAAGCGTATTCAATTGACATACACCATGAGCCCAAAAATTGCATGTGAAATTAAGCCTAAACATAGCGCCAATGTCAGCCACTATAAAAAGGGGCCCGAGAAGTAACATATTCAAAAAAAACCATAAATCGTGATACAAAAAGGTGGCATTTTAGACCACAAACAGACCAGATGAAAAACAAGACTAGACACAGAAGGAGGGGGTGGGAGGGGAGGAGGTGAATGGGGGGGGCCATTCGAATAGTAGGGGTAGGCCCTTTTGAACTTAACGCTCCCAATAAGGGCACCGGGGCCCCCATGGGGCATCATGGACTTCAGTTTGGATTTTAAAAAGGGCATAATCTTTCCCAGCTTGCACTTCGCAGATCCGTGTGTAAGGCGGGGGGGAGGGGGGTGGGGTTGTTTAAAAAAAGGGGGAAAAACGGGGCATTTGCCGCCGTGGGGATATGAAAGAGAGCTTAGAGGCCTTTTTAGAAAGCCCGTCAGGGGAAAAGTTCAAAAAAGGGACCGAAGGGTCTCCCGAGCCCCCCGAGGGAAAACCCCCGTTGGCCCCCCACTGACCTGCGCCAAAAATGTTGGATCCCCGGGGCTTTTCCAAAAAATTGGGTTAAAAAACCTGGAATGGCCCCACACCCCCAGAAAGCCTTGAAACAGCGGGGTTAAAATTTATGAATATTGGGGTTGGTCCAATGCTAGGACTTGTATTGTTTTCCCCTTGTAAGTGTGAAAGTCGGGGAGGGGGCCCCGCCCTGTGCCAATAGTCTGCAAACTGATAGGGAGCTTCCGCCCCGGGGAAACTCTCCCACCTGTGCATGTACGGGGGGTACATCTTGAGTTGGGGGAGGGTCATTCAGTTGGTGAAAATACTAGTTAGGGCCCCTTTCAGAATGCCCCAACTTGCAGAGCCTCTAAAATGGGGTGGGGGTGGAAGATTTGAACCTCCCGCGAGGTTTGAAAAAGGTGCTTTATTTGGAATAAAAAATTTGTGTCTGGGGGGGAGTATTTTTTCTGCAAATTTCCCGAAAAATGGGTGAGTTCCCTGGTGCGGAAATGGGCTTGTCAAAACGGAAAAAAATTTTTTTTGGGCTGCCATGGCGCAACAAACGGGGTGAGGTGTTTGTGGGTGGAGTGGGTTAAGAAAAAGGAGACCTTGGGGGGCCGTGGGGGCCCAGATGAATTTGTTTGGCAGTGCCCCCAGATGCCTAGAAAAAGCCTTTGGCCTAGTGGGGGCCGGATTACGTGCCCTCCCAGATGCCAAAGAAATATTGGGATGAACGGAGCCATCCACAATTTTAAATCTATCCATTTGGTGTAAGCGGTAATGGGACCATGCTGGGATGACCGCAGTCCAGGCCAAAGTGGGTATTCAGAATTTTTGGAGCACCCAAACCCCCCCCCTCCCCCTTAGCCCTACTCCACGGATTCCCCTAGCAACTGTGACGTCCATTTGCCCAAAAAAATTTGAAGACGCTGCTTGCAGGGATTTCGGGAAATTTTTTAGGGAATTGGCACGGGGAGGGTTTCGAAAAGGACATTTTTTTGGGGAAAATTTGTATTTTTAACGAGGCATATGGCCCAAAGGGATAAGTCATGGAGTGCCTTTTTTAATAGGAGGCTGGTATTTCTAGGAAAAGGGGGGGAAATTAGCGCCATAGAGAGTTTGTCCCGGGCGAGGTGGACCCCCAAGTACTTTAGGGGCTTGCCATTTAAATTTTAAAAGGAGACTAAAGTTGGGCCCGGGGACTCGGCCGGGATTTAAAAGGGAGGGCCTCTGTTTTGGAAGGTTGATTTTTTAAAGCCCGGACCGTCCGAAGTTTCCAGAAAGTTGCAAGCTAGAGGGAGGGGACGAGGTTGGTAAAAAGCGCAGAACATGGGTTGCAAGAGGGAGACCTTAAACTCCCTACCCTTTAAAACTAATACCTGAGATCGACGGGGCCAGCCTAATCTTGGCTGCGAAGGGCTCCATACCAGTTGAATAGCAGGAGAAGTGGGCAGCCTTGGCGCGTGCCATTGTAATCCTAAAAGGGGGGAGGTCTCATGAGGCAATTTTACAAAGGCCGATGGAAAAGAGTAAAGACCCCTAATCGCCTGTGGGAAAATTCCCGGTGAACCCGAAAGACTTAAGTGTTGCAAACAGGAAAGGCCCAAATGAGGTATCGAAGGCCTTCCTGCTCAGGCTGAGGAGAGTGCCTCCTTTTTTGCAATTTGGGAACTTTAATTTAAGTCTATGGCCCCCCCTTGTTTTGCTCCGCTCGCGGCAAGGGGCGAACCCACCGTCCCTTTTGACTAAAAAATGGGGGCCAAGGTTTTAATGGTTAGCCGGATCCGAAAAGATTTTGACGTTGAATTTAAGAGGGGGATGGTCTGAGCTTGCACACTCTGCCGGGTCCTTCCCTGCTTGGGAATGAGAGTGAATAGGAGTGGGACATCCCCGGGGATGGGGGAAGCCTTTAGAAAGCTTTTTATACAGAGGGAGCACAAGGGGGGAGCTCCCCGGGCAAATGGGCTTTTAATAGGAGTACGGGAAACCCTCCGGGCCTGGGGGCCTTTTCCGTTAGGAAGGGCTTTTAAACACTTCCAGTAACTCCTCCCTTGCAATAGGGGGTTTAAGCGTGTCGCCGGCCTCCCCGGTACTTAGGGAGGGAGCAGGACTGCAGATAATACTTCCAGTTGGAGGGTTCCCCTTGGAGATTTGGGGGGCCCCCGGCTGAGTACAAGTTGGAGAAAAATTTTCGAAAAAGGGGCCCCTGTTTTTTGGGTGTAGGTAAGGAGCCGTCGGGGACTCTTCAAAGTTTTGGAGTAAGGCAACCCCTCTATCGCGGGAGCTCCTGGCCAGGGGGCTGTGGGGGTTTTTTGCCTATAATAGAAATTTTCTTTTTAATAGAGGAGCAAATTTTCCAACTTTCGAAGGCTAGGTCTTTAAGGCGGGATTGGTTTCGACCCTGGAGCGATGTACGCAAATTTTGGCTGGGAACATTGCTGTCTGTAAGACTGTAGGCGGAGATGAAGGATCTGCTTGATCCTTCGCTTCTCTTTTTTAAACCCAGCCCCAAAGGAGAGCAGGTGCCCTTTAGGGCCGCCTTGTGGGCCCCCGCCATAGCTTGGGGTTGGCCTCCGATTCATTGTTTATTTTTTTAAGGGGAAAAATTGTAGAGGGCTGCGGATTCCTCTTCGGAGCCCTTCTTTTAAGCAGGATTCGTTCAACCGCAGTGGCAGGGCGAGCGGTGGGGGTACCCTTTTTGGGTGAGGGAACAGGGGCATGGTGGACCCCGAATGGGGCCAAAATTTTCGCATCTGACATCATGGGAAGACGGGACGTTTCCATAGAAGGAGTCCGACGGGGAAATGTGTCTGATGTGGGGGGGAGTAGAGGAAAAAAATCGGTCTGTTGGATGGTTAATCCCCCACAGGCGTTTAAGACCTGTTTTTAATTAGTTTTTCGCAATTCCGTGGATGCCTGCAGCAAGGTTCTGGAGGGGGGGTTTTTTTCCCGCAGGGAATGTCTATCTCGCGGGGAGAACATCAAATTTAAAAACCCCACCCCGGATGAGGGCCCCCGGGGGGGTCTGGACAATCTGTTCAAACATTGAAAGAAAAAAGGGGTTTTAGGAGTTTTTGGGCATAGACGGTGCACGCGTCAAGGGGGCCCATACAGAGATCCCTGGAGGATAACAAAGCGGTCCAAAGGGGTTTATTCCCAGCTTGCCACCTGGGAAAGGGGCAAGATCGATAGGAGTATCGCCACTCCCGGCCCTTTTCCACCGCTAGAGGCGGAATAGGCCACAGGGAAAGGTGCTTGGCAAAAAATTTAAAGACCCCGTGAATTTTGGTGGGTCTCTTGAACAAAAGGATGTCCCCTTTTGAGGGAGTTCACCAACAAAGGGCGGGACTTCACTCAGAGTTTTGGACCTTTCCGTTAATTGTAACCAGGTAACCAGGGGGGGGAGTGGTGAGGGAAAGGGCACACCAAAGGTAACGACAAAAAACCAAGACAAGGGGAAACTTAATATACGTTATCCAGAGATCCCGCGTAGGGGGTCATTATTTAAGTGAAAAGTAACCAGAAAAGGGGGGAAAATACGACCGAATCCTGGGTAGGGGGAGGGAGGCAAAGGAGGGGGTCCCAAATGCCTCCCCTACGGGAGGATGGAACACAGAAAAAAAGACTTTAAAACCCCCCCTAAAGGCCCCTCCCATCCCGCTTGAATACGAAAGGCGCCACTCCCCTGGTGGAGGGAAACCCACTCCACAGAAGGGGACCGCATCAGGGACAAAAGCTCTTAGGTTTTAAAAAAAAGTGAGGCACTGCAAATAAGATGGTCAGGGCTAAACCCCCGGGGAGAACATGAATGCGGAACTAAGAACCCCAAAAGAAATAGCACCAAAGTTAGACAAATAGCGGTGGGCAGGTTACAGCCGCATCCCGACCGCCCGTCCCGAGGGAACCTGGATCAAATTATGGGATGAACACCCCCCGAGGTAGAAAAGAAGAACCAAAATACTTACTAAAGGGGAAAAAAAAAAAAAAAAAGTATTTAAAGAGTCACAAGTCCTGGAGCAGTGCAACGGTGAGGAGTTGGGGAAGTCGGGGTCCCGGGCCGGGGGGCCCCCCTGGGCGACCGTCCCTTTGAGAGGGCGCAGAGGGGAGTGGAGAAAAACGTCCAAGTCCCAATCCAGGAGGCGGAATGGGATCTGCAGACGTCACAAAGGTTGCATGCCCATGGTTTTTAGGATACCACCGGCCATCATGGCTGAAAGGGAAGGGGGAAGTTCCATCATACGGATCTCGGTCCCTTACTCAAGAGAGCGGTTTTTGGAGGCGCCGTTTCTGCGCGTAACCACGAAGATCTTGGAACAGCTAAACGCCACCTTCGTATCCACGACCCCCTGGCCCCAGCTTTCGACATGATTTCTCCCCTTTATGGCG